>VZSF01006625.1:414507-445394 GCA_013398295.1 Chionis minor | reverse complement strand
TCTTTTTGAAAGACAACTGCTACATAGACCCACATTTCCTATACAGCAATACGGAGTAAGGATGAAATTGGAATGAAGCCATTTAAAAACTTGTATTATAATTAAACACAGAGTGTAACTGTTTGAGTTGTGGTAGAACTATTTTGGAGAGATGAAGAGGGCAGACATGCCAGAGGTCGTATAGATCTCCACAGGGTATTGCTGGGTAAATTTTTCAAATCTTCAAATCGAGGAGAATGACAAAGTTAGAGACTATAATTACTGTCATTCTGGTATTAGCATTTTGTATGAATTTAGCATCCTCTTCTGTTTATAAAAGTAGAGACGCTGCTTATTCTTGCTTTAAGGAAACAAAGTTTAAAATAAGGAATTATTTATAATAATTGCATAGATAAAAACACAGATGTCCAGCTATAGGTGCAGTGCTATCCTGAGTTCATGCCATTGACCCATAATTTCACCAACAGGCTTCAAAATAGGGCCAAATTTCATGCTATCAGTATTTTAAACCATTCATTCACCAGTTCTTTTCTGAAGGGAACATCTTGTTGATTTTCAGTTCAACGCAGAACAAACTTGAGTGGAAGAGAAGGGCTCCAGCAGTAGCCTTGAACACAGGAGACAACAGCTGGGAGCCTCACTGCTGGCCCTCCAGCTGCACCACCTTCAAACTTGAACTTCCAGGGGTGCGATTTTAACGGCATTTTTTTCCAAGGAAACCCCGTTGTACACTAAGCAATGCCTTTGGAAGACATCAAAAGTATCAACAAAAGAAAATTAGTTGCTTAGCCATTTCCTGGAGATCGTTGACGATTAAAACTTTAAAACAAATTCTGTTCCGCTCAACTTGCACCAAGGGGTCTCACTTGGGATAAACCAGCAGAAAGACAGAGTGCAAAACCAAGCAGGTAGAGACGGAGGTGCTGCAGCATAAAGAACTGGCAGCAGCTCACAGGAGACAGGAGTTACATCTTGCTTTTTAATACAAAAATACTATTTCCTTTTAAAAATCTAGTAAGATTAATACTAAACTTCAAAATGGCCTATAAGAGAATGTTTAATGCAACTGTATTGGAAATATTTTAAATAAAAAACATACTTGACACTTTTCTTACTAAACACACACACATCTAAGCACACCAGGACCAGTCATATTTAACTTTTGAGACCAGATCCACTTGTAAGTACTCCACATCTGTTGTGTATGGAAGGTTCCATCTTTGTTAGCCAGCAAGGAAAGAAAATATTTGGACTTTTTAATTCTAAATTACAATCTAGCTAGAAGTTGGAAAAGGAAAGTTTGCTTTTCTCTTTAGGTGAAAGCCAACTCATGTTTGGAAGGTGCACAGAAGCAGAATTTCAAAGGTGTTTAGGCATCAAAATATATAAATAGTTGTCCTAGGAAAAAGTCAGAAACCCTCAAGCAAACAGGCGCAACTGCTTTTTGTTTCTAAAATATCACCTAGAATCTAAAAACCTTTTAAAATCCACCAGAGGACAGTTAAGCACAATCTAAGAGTTCACTACCACTGCTTTCCAATTTTTGCCAAACTTGGTTAACATTTCCAAAAAATAGGTTGAATTAAAAAAAAGGGCTTATTATCTCCAGGTGAATGCAAAGTACAATTTCAGCTCTATATTGGTACACAGCCTAGGGGGAAAATAACCTGATTAATCAACTGTTATGTAAGAAAATTGCTTAGAATTTGCATCAATGTATACTAAGATACATCAGTGCTTGAGGAAGCATAGATGAGCAAATTTACCTTCCCAATTAGCAAAAAATACCTTATTCTATTAAAAAACCAGCCCTTCGCATCATCTGCAATTAGAATAGTCATCTCTGGGGTAGAAGAGGTTATTTTTGTTGGAAGACTTTCCACCTTAAAATAGTCAATATACCATCTGTCAACTGGATAAAAAAGCAGTTGCTGATAGAAATGGCCTGCACAAAACTTAAGAGCAAGGGAGAGAAGGAAAAAACAGATGAACAAATTGACCGAACAAAGATCAGTTGGGATTTCTATGTAACTCATAACAAACAAACAAAAAAAAATCAGAGTGCTTTTCTTAATTCTTCATCCAACTCTCTGTACACTGATTTTCAGTTTGATTTACCCACCCCACAAAAGCTACTCAACTCAGCCACTCAGCTGCTGCCAGATGGTGATCTTCCTGACGAGGACAGACAGGACAACAGGACAAACAGCCACAATCTAAAAGCACAGCCCTTGTGCTGGGGCCACAACACAGACTCGCTCACCTTAGGGACCCAGACAGTCTTTCCAGCAGCTCCCGACTGCCCGAGAGCTCTGTAACAGATCACCAAGGGTGGCTGTGGGCTGGAGACCTTCCAAATGGACCACTGACAACTACAGGAGTCTTAACAGCAAGAAGAAGGACCAAATGGCTCTACAGAATTGCTTTCAGCCTCATTTCTACAACCAAATTTTTAGCTCTATACTTATCTTTTCCATCTCTACACTTCCTAGTTCTGTGACTCAGCATGTGAGGCCCATATTTGTAACCAGAATAGAAAGTCAATACGCTACCCAATGAGAACAACCCCACCACCCAAAAAAACATTAAAGCAATTTTCTCCTCCTCACAGGACACACAAATGCACCGATGTTCACATGTGCACCGATGTGCTCACATCTCCAGTGCTCAGCAACAGCTTGGGCCATTATATATTCTCCCCTCAATGCGATTGTAGAAAAGATGCAAAATCTGGGTACGCACATCCATCTGTGTAGATTGAGAAGATAAAGCTGTTTTCTGGCAATAGAGAGCAATGGGAAACAAAGCAAAAGTGGTGGCAATCACACACTATTGTTCCCTTTCACATTTAGCGGTATTTGGGTAAAAAATTACACAAGTTCCCAAACCGTGGACATATGTGCTAGTGGTGATTCCTCACACCCTTCTAGTGCTGCTACCACTACCCTTGGGAGTACAACCACCGTCCCAGCTCCCAGCCTGATGCAAATCACTGTAACACACAGATTGCTTCTCCTCTAAAAAACTCCTTGTTTTGCACGTTTCTCACATACAGAATGTGAAATACTTTGACTTAGTCACTGAGCTGTTTACTTTAACCTAATCCCATTTCTTCTTTAGTGAAAAAACCCTTCATTTAGATCATTCTTATTGTCAACATAGTTATTGTAACCGTTGTTTTAGCCACTGTTAGGCCAGCTGGCATTTTCTGTAATAACATTAATCACAATGAGACCATCAGCCATTTCATGGGAGTACAATGCAATCTGATAACAAATGGCAACCTTGAAAAGCCATCTAACAAAGTCTCAAAGATTTAAATAGTGCTCCAAGTTGTAATGCGCTCAGCTCCTGTTTCCATGCAGTAAATTACATTGTTCCAGTCTATCAGAAACACCCCAGTCCATTTCACATTCTTCACTTTGTTACTGGAAATTAAACATAAGGAAACGTAAGCCCAGAGCTCAAAAACATCACAGTAACGCTATGCTCTCCCTCCCTCCTTGTCTTACGTTCCATTTCTCCACCCTCCTTTACCTTTCTCTCCCCCCATAGCTCTCCTCCTCACTTTCTCTTTCTCTCCTTCTCCTTTTTTTTTCCCATTTCCCTTTCTCCTCTCCTTTCTTCTACCCCCTCCCCCCCCCCATCAAACTTGCCTTTCAAGGTACCTAGAAGGTCCAAGTTAACACACATGCAAAAGTATATTTGAAAACTATTTTCAAATAGGAGTTTGGGAAGTATTTGGCTTTCTATCTGGTTAACAAAGAAGACACAGTCACTGATTTAGGTCTTCCAAATTACTCTCAAACAGGATTTCATTTCTCTCTCTATTTTCAAAGGAAACCAACTTCCACAGGGGATATAAATACCCTCCGCAAGTCTACAAACAGCGATGTGCTGCTTCTGTTAGCACACACTGTAGTATTGAAACAGTTCCCCAAACTTCCAAAAGTCGAGTGGTGTGTCAGCAACCCAAACTGATGATTTCTAAGCTCTACCACTCCAATCCCACCAGTTTTTATTAAAGGCTTACCCGTCCGAAGTCAGAATTGCCGTAATTAGGCTCCCCACTGAGAAGAGACAACTGAAGTCTTATGAATCATTTCCTCTCTTCAACATCAAATAATTTAGCTTCTGGTCCTCATCCCAAATCACCTAGACTACAGGAATGTTGGATTGCTCGAGGCTCTCTGAGCAAGCAAACCACCTTCCTCCAGAGGCGAAGGCAGGGTTTGCAGCAGGGCTGCTCGCCCCAGGGCCCTCTCCCCACCCAGCGGCAGCACACCCAGGCTCTCGGCAGATCCAGCTCCACGTCCGAAACGCTCGGAGTCCTTCACCACTGCTCCCGTAGTTCCTGCACCTCTGAGCAACCCCAAGTCTCTCTTGCCACGTGAACCCCGCAGCGTTGAACATGCAGCTTTGCATTGCTATAAAAGCACAGCTCTGACCAGCTCTGACGACATTCCCATTGTCCGCATGCTTCGATTTAAAACCAAAAACAGAGGACCAGCTCTTGGGGGGCACAGGGACACCACACAAAGCCAGAGAACAACTGGACCAGCTTCTACTTGTAACCCCTGAGATGCAGTAGTAGTTGTAATAGTCCATGGATGGACTATCCAGCATCATAGAATCACTTGGGTTGTCAAGATCATCGAGTCCAACCATAAACCTACACTGCCAAAACCACCCCTAACCCATGTCCCTCAGCACCACGTCTGCCCGGCTTTTAAATACCTCCAGGGACGGCGATTCCACCACCTCCCTGGGCAGCCTGTTCCAACGCTTGAGAACCTTTTCGGTAAAGAAGTTTTTCCTCATCTCCAACCTAAACCTCCCCTGGCACAACTTGAGGCCATTTCCTCTTGTCCTGTCGCTTGTTCCTTGGGAGAAGAGACTGACGCCACCTGGCTATAACCTCCTTTCAGGGAGTTGTAGAGAGTGAGGAGGTCTCCCCTCAGCCTTCTCTTCTCCAGGCTAAACAAGCCCAACTCTCTCAGCTGCTCCTCATAAGACCTGTTCTCCAGACCCCTCAAGAACCAAGCGGGAGGCCTGAGGGTGATTTGTGAGCTGGGGGAAGCGTGGCAGGCAATTAAAATGCACCCAAAAAGTTGGATTCTCAAATTAAAATCTTGAACTTTCAACAGCTTATGCAGGCTTTGTTTTAAACAAATTGGGTGCTATCCAATAGGTTCTTGTGCTCTCATTTCATTTTTAAATGCTAGTTCTCTGCATGCAACACAGCTACAAAACCAGTGCCTTCTACATTTTCCTGTAATGGTCCATCCTTCCGTTCAAAGACACAGCTATTCCATGCTCATCCTATACTGAAGTGTCTCAGGCTGTATGAAGAACATGGGTTTTGTTGCTTATCCTACATCACAAAAAGAAAGTATTTGTGTGGAGGCAGGGAGAGAGGGAGGGAGGGAGGAAGGAAGGAAGGGAGGAAAGAGGGAAAGAGGGAAAGAGGGAAAGAGACAAACAACTACTGCAATTCCTCAATTCCTTCCGCTCCTTTTTTTTTCTTTTTTTTTTTTTTTTATTTGTTTGGCTTGGTTTTTTACACAGACAAGTCCTTAAAATAGGAAATGCTTGGAATTACTAATTACTAAACTCCCACACAGACATCTAAACATTTATTATCCTGCCTTTAAATAGCTTGAGGGGACAGGGAGACATCTTTTTGCCTTCCCCCGAGCAGGAATAAACAAAGACAACACCTACCTTTAACAATCTGCTTGGCACAGGCATTATAAACTTGTTCCTGGGTTGTATTAGGAGGTAACACTCTATCAAAGACATACGGCTTCCCTTGCTGCAAACAAAAGAGAAACTCTGTCAGATAAAGAACATTTAAAACAGTTTACAGACCCAATTTAACAGGCATCCTGAAATGCAGTATTTATTACAAAGGAAGCCATTCAGTGCAATGGAGACGACAATATTTTGTTGACTAAACAGATGTGACATCTCATGTGCTCCAAAACCATCTTTTCTATAGCTGGCAGATAAACCACAGCATATGTTTTCCGTGTGTTCACATTTGGGTCAGCTACTCCAGTTGCAGGAAACAATAAGCTGAAATACCAGTAATTGAAAGTTGATTATTTTCTCCCTCTCCTAGGAGTTAAGGGGGAACAGCCATATAAATATTTGCAAAAGATTTGCTGTTCATTACTGTAACCTAGCAAAAGCTGTGGTGCAAGAAACACCAATCAGACCCGAGAGAATCAGAAGTTTGCAGGTCCTGAGAGCTGCCTTCTGCCGAGGTCGGGGTGGCCCAGCAGGGTCCAAGCATGGTCCCAGCACACCGTGTGTTCCTTCAGCAGAAATAGCCTACTTTCATTTCTGTGCTAGACATGTGCTGGTAAAACCATAGGTTAGACCCAAAACAGGCTGCCCAGTCCGACTGTTACGTTGCAAATAGCAGGATGCTGTGTACAGAGAGCTCCAAAACGACACCTTGAATGGGATCAGAGCCATTTCCAGGTTGTGAACCATCACTGTCCCACCACAGACACTGAGCTGCCCCAGTTCCCAGGTGACACCACCACTGACACTTCCTCATACGTACATATGGTGTAGCACAGCTCACACATACACTTCCAGAAAATTTTGATGATTCTTTGTAGTGAGTATAATTGGTTACAAGCGAAACATGTATTAGCAATCTTAAAAATAGGTTTGCATGACACTTAAAAGGCAAATCAATTTCTAAGACAGCAGTTCGGTTCCTTACAACTCAAAAACAAGCAAGACATCTGCATTTAAAATACAATTCCTTTATTTAAAGTTACACTAAGCGTATGTGTAACATCTTTCTTATCTTCCATCAAAGCCTGTAATATTTCCCTTTGAAGACGTGACACCTGCTCCGAGAACGGCAGAAGAAGGGCTTCAAAGCTCGCTGCGAGGTGGCGGGATACCCAACGCAGGAGTCTGGTTCTGTTGAGTCGACGTGCCGTTTCTGCCATTTGCAGCCAGCTGTTCAAATGCTGTGCTCAATTAGCCATTTTTGTCACACTTTGATTTCCCTTCAAGCAGATCATAAGCTTACACTTGCCCGCTCCTTAAACTCGGGTACTTAACAGCCGCGGGGGAAATCAGACAGAGAGGTGTTTGCCTGTAACGTGTGTTCTTCATGTTTCCTCCCAGAATTTCAGATCTCAAGGACAAGAAGGCAATTTATAAACCATTTAGTAAATAATTCATGGTCTTGCGCTGGCATGGGGTGAACCCTGGGCCATCCAAGCACCCCACCTGGTAAGACACAAGCCCAAAGAGGCGACTCAGACCGACATCACCGATGCAGCCCCAGGCCCAACCCTCACCCGCGGCAGCCCGATTCCCGGGAGAGCGGTGGGACTGCTGGGAGCACCCAGCTGGCACCTACCCCAAACTCCACTCTCCGCAGCTTTCCACGGCCAGTGCACATCGTGTGGCTCTCAGCTAGACAAAGCTTTTCATTCTCAGGATGAGAAGGGCCGCCCAGCCCTGCTATAACTATTCTGGAACAATTTCTCAAATGGACTTTTTACCTGACTACCCCCATTTTGCTTATTCCAAGCCCTAATGCAAGAGGCCAAAAAGCACACAGACGCACAACCTCAGCCATCCGCTTATCCCGTTTATTTCCTTCATGCCTGAGTTGAGCCTTGTTGGCTAAGCAATATGAGAGAGTAGCAGAGAGCGATGCCAGTACATCATCCCACCATGGCAAACACAGCACTCCAGGCAAACATCGCTCTGGTGCAATCAATCCAGCTCTTCTACAGAGCTCTCAATAACGAGAACATCAGAGAGCCCCAAAACCCAATCCCATCATAACTGTGCCGCACGCAGCTGAGAGAGGCACTGCCTGCAACCGTCATTTATCTGTCAAGCTGAAAAGCGACAAATGTAAAGCAGCAATTCACAAATGTGCTACATAGGTCAAATTTTTTCCTCGGGATTTTCGTTCTGGGAAGCTAAAAGACTGGAATACCCATCATTGATATCTGAAAAAAAACGATGAATATGAAGGATCAAAAAGCATCTGTCCCCAGCTGCACAAAATGAGAGCTCTCCATTATCCAAGCGGCACTTGCGGGTTTTTGGGGAGGGTTTTTTGTGCTTCATCTCCACACTGATCTTGGACAAAGGCAACTCAAGGCTCATGCTCCTTTCCGCAAAGGAGACTACGATGAGTGGGCACAGACCTTCTGTCTATCCTCAGTCTGAGAGTTTATGTTTGGCTCTATCACCACTTCTCCTCTGCCCTAAATCCTCTCAATCCTGCTCAACCCTCGTCTCCCCACCTACACCACCAGCTGCACTCCCTGTTCCTTAGGCTATTCATTCTCCTCCCTCTTTCTTTGTTCAGAAGTTCCTGCTTGGGTCTCTGATGTTGGAGAAACGTTAGGCACCTCCAGTGTCACCCCACTCACTTCGTTCAGCTTCCTGACCCTTCTGTCCCACCAGCTCTCCCCTTGGAGACCTCCTCACCACCATCTCTACCCAGCCTCAGGCTCTTGGTGGCAGGCTGTCACCTTCACCACCTCTCCTACCAGGTTGTCCCTCACTCCTTCCACATCCCAGCCGGGCAGCCCACAGATCCGCTCTGCAGGATCGTGTCCTGCAGGATCTGCCCCTCAGCTTAGGGGCTGGAGGAGACCAGGCCACCTTAGACAGATGGCCTGAAGGAAAGCTGTGGCAATTCAGCTGCCAAGATACCGTGAAGATAGAAGATTATTCTCCGGAGCAAACTATGATTTGGGGTTTTTTTGCTGTTTCTGTTTTGGAGGGTGTTATTGACAAACTTTCCTCAAAGATAACAAAAGCCATAACCATCCTACAAAGATAACATGCTGGCAGATCCAAAGGTTTTGCTCCAAAACAGAGAGGGAGGATGAGCACGCATGACCATCACCTTATTTTTAGTGTGTTCCCAAGCAGTACTTTTTCCCCCCTATTGTCATTTCAGAAATAACATTACTGGGTGTTTTTGTTGTTTTTTTTAAATGTAACTCAGCTTGAATTAAATACCAAAATCAGGAAGATTTCAGCCTTATTAGCACTTATTCAAGAAAGCAGTAAGAAGCTAGAAATATAGTGTTATTTTCTGAGTTGATGCTAACAGTTTTATCCGTGCACCGCCTCCATACATTACTTTTCAAACTTTCTCATTATATGCAGTGTATTATCTCCCATCCATAAATCACATCTTCCTTCCTATGCCATTACTTCCTGCAGTCCCCCTGACAATCTGCTCCATTAACTTATGCCACTGCTGCATAATGGCTAGGATAAGTGCTCCAATCCACCCACACAATTCCTGTTGAAGTTGTATTGACAGCTAGATAGATTCTGTTCTGGCCCTTTGATAGCACGAAGAATGCTATTCATATGTATTGCCAATTACTATTTCACCAGCTTAATGTTGATAGAGTTTCCTATTGAGTTTACAGGCTGGGCATTTAAAAACCTGAGGATTTCACATGCACAAAAAGAATTCTGCCCGTAAACGCACATGCTACCAAAACCATCATTTTACAAGCAACATCACAGAGCAGTACTATCACTAGGAGCTAACACAGTCTCAATTAAAGATAAAAATCAACTCTCCTAAATTCCACATAGACAGGAAATGAGAAATGTTCAAGTGCTTAGGGCTGCATGCTAAGAATTAGGAGCCATAATGCAATTTCATGATTAATTCCCTGTGATCTTCAGAGAGACATTCAGGGCTGACTCCCCCACTGCACCTGCAAGCTATGATGACACCTGACTTTTAGGCATCTGAGCTCGGAGGCAGAATCACCAGGCCAAGGTCCATCCCCAAAGTGCCTTAAAAAAAGGCTGGATGAGGTGAGATGGCTTAGAACAGAATTTCCAACAGCCAGCATGTAGCTCAGATATATAATTGCTAAAGTAGAAAGGGAGAGCCTACAAAATGCTGGGTTTCTTTGCTTTTTGGGGAGCTGTAAGGAGACGTTTGAGTCAGATGAGGAATTATAGCCTGAAACCATCCCTTAGGAATCAGATACTATCCGGATTTATCCCAGGACAGATGCAAGTTTGTGCCGCATGAGCAGAAAACAGCTGGGAGCAAGTTCTATGATGACTGGCGGTTGTGAATATGCCGAGCGCAGTTCTGACCCCAAACATACAAGCTCTGCTGATGGCAGAGGTGAAGCTCATTGATACTTGTCTGCAAAATACCCTGCCAGCCCGTCCTCGAGGGGGACATCGTTTTGAAAGAGACTCGAGGAGAGGTCACACAGTCATTTTTAAAAGATGGCAACCCATCCATCAGTCCATCGAAGGCTCATCTCCACATGTCCCCATAAGCGCAAAAGCACAAAGGCAGGGCTGGGACCCAAAAGGGAAGGGACACCCTGACAGGGCTCCTGCCAAGGCTGTCCCTGGAGGCCATCTGCCCCATGGTCCAGGTGTGAAAGCCATCAAGATGGCTCTCAGGAACACCTTCCAGGCTTCTTAGGGGTACAGCACACACGGGACGCCAGGGAAAAACACGTCAGGATTGCGTAAGAGTTAGGGGACGATTAGGGGCGGACAAAGGCAAGGAGAGGGAGGGATGCGGGTCATCTGGGGAGGAAAAAACATGGGATGAAGGAATAAAAAGCACGAGCCATGTAAGCAGGCTGCTGGTCACCACGCTTGTCCAGCCATGCCCCACACCCCATCAGCACACTCCTATCTTCTTACTAACTTCCTTTCTAACTCTCTTTCTGGCTGGGGGAGTCAATTGTGTGCGCATACTTGTGTACGGGGGTCCAAGCACCAGCAACTCAAGTGGAACCACAGATCACAAGGTCCATGTCTGTGCGAGGAGGTCTGGAAAAGGGAAAAAGCCTCCAAAGGCTTTGTTTCAGGCTTCCCTGAAAAAAGGAAAAGCCTCACCTCTGCCAGGCTGCCAGATTCATCTCTTCCTAACAGCTGATAGTTAGGGCGCTCATGGGCAGAGAGATCATGTACACAGGGTCCCTCTCATTCACCTTAGTCCTCTGTCCCCTCAGAAGGCAGGAATGTTCTTTTCTCCACAACCTGGTCAAATAAAGGCATGCCCTTTATCTGTGTAAAAGGGGTGCATCAGTCATGCAATCATCAGGAAAACTTTTGGTCCCTGCAGAAACAAAACAGTGCCAAATCACGTGGCTGAGTTTATCAGAGGAATCGTTTGGCAAACCGTGACTGCTGAAACGCTGTCATGATTATTCTGGCTCTATTCAAGTGAACGAGCTTTATTGGCACAGTTGGAATGAATGATCCATGAGTGGGTTTAACATACCATACAAGATGCCACTGCCAGTACAGACAATGGGTGAGTACACAGGTAATAGAATCATGTGATACATAGGAGCTTAATTAATGGGAAATTATTTCCCAGCTAGTTTTCACTACCATAAGTGCTCTTGTAGGAGAGGTTTTATAAATAAGAGGTATATAATTGCAGGCCTAGAAGACAGAATTTTTCAAAGAGCAGAAAGCAAACTACTACCAGCAGCAATTCAATTTTTCAGTCAAGGCACATCCCTCGTGCAGCACCGAGTCTCTCCCTTGGAAGGTGGCACAAAACACATTTCTTCTCACTAGCCTATAGGATTAGGAAGTAAAGTCTTTACTCCCTTGCAAAACGTAGAGGCCACATTTAGTGAACGCTACATCAAATGCATCAAACTTGCTCCATTCACAAGTGGGATAAATAGCTGCCCCTGCAAATTTCCTGTGGAATTAGACAGAACTAATTAGATAGAAGGACTTCTTTTCCCCACGAGTTATCGAAATTCTGCAACTACGAGGTTGTTACTATTTTGCTGATAAAGCAGAAGAAAAAATAGAACCTATCTCATTCTCCTGAATCCATCTCTCTCTAGTGAGGATTGAAAACATGAGGATTAAAGACAGAGGGAGAAAATAAATGCATGTAAGCAAAACAGTTAAATTTACTTATTATGTTTTTCCTTTATACTGTCATATTGACTAAGGCAATGCTACTGCCATCCTACCCATTTTCCACACTCGCTTACCCTTTGAAAATAGTAGCACAGCAGCAATTCACCTAGGAGATGAGAATTCAGAATACCTGAGATAAAATATTTAAGGGAATTTATTCAGAATAACCTGAATACACTGTATATTCAAACCAAGTTCTCCAAAAGAAACTCTTAAATCTTGGTAATACTGCTAACACTCAATTGGAAAATAAATTAAACAAGCAGTTGTGTATGAACAAGCACTGCAGAGCAATTTGAGTGAAACACAGCATTACTTTTGCATAGCAGGCTTAATTATTGATCTACCTTATGAATATTTCTGTGGAGCTGATGGAATTTGGCACGTGGCCAGCAATCCACTTTTAGCTTTCACCCTCAGCAGAAAGAACCTTTAACTCCTTGTTATAAATCCTGTTTTCAGAAAGCATTATTTTATTTTGGTATAGACCTACAACTTAGGACACCAAACCTTAGAAATTATTTTCAAGCTTTTCTTCCACCTAGATGCATGACCTGGAAAATATACTCTTTAAGAAACTTCATGTGAATTTTAAGTATAGAGATCTCCCAGTACAAAGCCAACTATTAAACAGTACTCTTTGGCAACATTTTTTTATACTTCTGATACTGCAATACTCAGAGTCACAACTCTCCGTTATTATTTACTTGTATTGGTGCCAGCAGTCACCACTGCTCAGAGGACGGGATGGACACGGCGTGCCCAGTCACACGCCACCACGGACCCCCCAAAAGCTCTAACCCCTTGCTGGCACTTCTCAGCTGATCAGACGGGATGTCACCAACACAACGCTAGTCACAAAAATAAAAAGCAGTGCAAACCACCTCCCAGCCCGGCCATCAGATGATAAACTGGAGGCTGACAGACTCCTCACCGCTGGGAGGAAAGCTGGGGTACGGGGCTGGAGAAGCAGCGCCCCAGGTCACCTGGGGCTCAGGAGCTCCATCCCCACCGGAGGCTGCAGCCTGGCTGGAGCACCCGCCAGCACCATGGAAAACAGGACTTCTTACTTGAGGGCAACGGACTCGCTCCTTCTTCTCCTCTTCCGAGACTCCCCAGCGCCGTGTGGCTTCGGAATGGGACAGGAAAGTGGAAAGGCCCTGGGACACAGCCTCCTCCAGCTCCTCACCATCCTCATAGCTCTGCAGGCAGACGGGTGCAGGCAGCCTCGGCGGGGGCACTGCCCGGTGGGGGACTGGGCGCCCGGCAGCACCAAGCACCGCGTGTGGCTGCTGCGTTACCGGCAGCACTCACTCCGCACATCCGTTGGTATTCCTTCCACAGAGCAGCCTAATGTCAGCATGATCAGCACCATCCTTCCAGCCCACCAGCACTCTGCACGCCGCGCGGCAGCTTGCAGATTTGGACCTCGATTACTTAACTGCTTATGCAACGGCACAAAACCGGGTGTTTGGAGAGCAGTGTTATCCTCCCCCAGTTACATTTAATCTCTGACAAGATGAAACTATGTCAACGATCGTGGGGAAAAGGATTTCATTAGGTGCCCTGTACAGCACTAGCTGTACATCGTCCCCCTTTCCTGGGTCTTCCACCCCACATTAAGAAATTAAGAAAACTTTTTCACACTTGTGTTTTGCAAAATTGTGTCTTTGGTCTTTTCTCACAAAACTAAGTTTTAAGTAGATACGTGACTATATGTTCAGCAGACCTCTCCACTTTACCATATATATAAACCCATCAGAGTGAGGAACTGGACATAGGCTACTGTAACGGTCCAAGGGGAAACAGGACATTATCCCCTCACCATCCCTCTGGCTTTAAGGTAGCTTGCACCACTGTATTATGTGTAACAGATAACTACTGGTTGAATTTAATGTGCTCTATCTAATTTAATCGACCTTTTCAGGCCTATTCAAGCCACCTTCATAACCTACTCATTTTACTTCAGCAAAGTACAGACAAGCTTAATTAAATTAACTTTAAAACGTTGTCACTTGCATTTCAGCTAAAGATCCTCTCGACATCAGAGGTTCTTATGTAAGCAGAAATCTTGCGAGGATATTTAATCTGTAATACTCCAAGCCACAGCTGGCACACAGGGTCCTTCTCTAACCTGCTTTTGATAGCTTCCACCTTCAGCAGACACCTTGTGCGAGCAGCTGCCTGGTCCTAGCTACTGGCTGGGGTTAAACCACAACACCCTTCCAGCAAAAAAGCACTCAACGAGCTCTGAAGGTAAGCCAGACTCAAAATTAGCCAAAATTTCTCTGCCTTTAGCAGGTTCCAACATTTCAGCTAACCTACCCTACTCCCATACATCAATAGGATAAGAGAATTTGATAATTTCTTTTGTATATAAACCCATGCAAACTAACAGTTTAGAAAAAAAAAGACAGAATAATGTTCTTTGTAGAAGAAAAGAGAAAGACACATACCATAATTCTAGAAGCCCGAGACTCCTGTAACTAAAGGTCTTGTGTTTTTAGTAGTGGTTGAGATTGAAAAGAGAAGAATGTATTGTCTATTTGGTAAAAATTCAATGCTTCAAAATTGGTTTTGAACTACTGGGCTTTCGTTATTTAAAGAACACTATGATTTTCTTTTAACAAATATAAAAATTTCCTAGCCAGAAAAATAATGTGATAAAACCTATCCTCATGCAGCTCCCTACGGCAGTAATGGAAGAGTCAGACAAGGCCATCTCATGGGTGGGGGGCCACAGGAATAAGTTACGCGTGGAGCAGCATCTCTGCTTATCATCAGCATCTATAATATTCCAACAAAAAGCAGGAAAAGCTAGGTGGATATTTCAAAACACGAAACGAAGCAGTTCTGGTGACATAGAAGACCCAAGTAAGATGCTGACCTTCAGCTCCACCTAGAGAAGAGAAGCACTATATAAACTATCCCCGGTTTAAGACGTAACTACATCTTAATTCTGCCATGGCAGTGTTGTGTTAATCTCCACTTTGTTAAACATATCACTTACAGATTTATGGGACAACTGGGTGGCTCAGGAGATTAGTAATGGGATACTGAGCACTGTCAGTTGTAGATTCAAATCCACCTCAGGTCAGGAGAGGTCAAAATAAAACGAGAGGGCATCACTGGTCCGTAGAGCAGCTTTCTTTTCAGCATGCTCCGCAAAACCAAGGATTGAAGGGGATCAGAGAACAAACTACACCATTGGTCATGGAGCGTCCCGTCAGGCTGGATATATATTGGCAAAAAGAAAGACATGAGATGCTTGCACCCCACTGCCTGCATTGTACGCTATTTGTTCTGCAGAGAAAGCACTTCACAAGCATAAAACTGTCACATTTGCGGCTGGGCTATATACTCACTCAGTCTCACGGGGATTAATCCAGAGCCACTAAGTTATTGTGCAACTGAATCCTGACGTTGGATTTCCTGAAGGGTCTTGAAGCCACCCAGGTAATCCCAACAGTCACGAGCCCAGAACTCAACAGCCAGCGTACGCAGCAAGTCCGGGCACATCCCTGCTCCCCAAACCAAATCCCTTCATGCTGACCTGTGCGGAGCCAAAACGTCATCTGCATGGCGGAACACCATGGTGAGAATGTGGTTCTCTGCTGGGGCCATGCTCCCCCAAACAGCGTTTAATTATTCTCATCCCGTAATCGCTGGTAGCAAACTGCTGGACCAACAGCAACATCGGTACACGTAGATTACTCTTCTCCGCACTCAGGACCTGAAAGATCTCAAGTGTTCAAAAGCTCAGACCAGTAGCATGCAAGGCAGGTGAGAGAGGAAGCTGCCAGCTTCCATAACCTAATGGAGTAACTCTGCTCCCAGAGATCCGGAAATATCCCTCACCCCTTGATACCTTGCTGGTTGAGCGCACTCCTGATTCACTGGGAAACCAGTAACAACAACTCAGACTTGCTTCCTCATTTACAAACTGAGCTGCTAAGCGCCAGTAGCGCTGGGAGCGTGAATGTTTACTGACCTGATGTTGCAGCAGGAATTTAAAAGCCTACAATATAACAGAAATGTTATCACTAGTCTGCCCCAGCCTCCTTTCATGCAATGTAATTAAAAACGTATGCACCGAAAACCCATCAGAGAATTAAGGAAGGAGGATGACAGCACCACTTCTTCTCTACTTCCTTCAACCTTTCCCATTGAAAAGGGATATTTAAGAACTGAAAGGGCCACAAACAGTGCAGTTCTGTACCTCATTTTATCTATATTTGATGCATATCTGCCCTGGCATTACCTTCTGTTTTGTAGCTCGACTGTTTGCAGCCTAGATTTGTGTTGGATATTGGAAATACTCAGCTCTGCATCTCCACGACTACAGTTAACAGCTACAATTTGAGCATGGAAGAGCCTTCACAGAAGCCGAGACGTCGAGGCAGGCAGAGCAATTACCCTGTCACGGAGCAATGCAGGCAAGTTGCTCCTGGCAACAAACCTCTTCAAACATGGACACGGAGAACAGCGTTCACAGAACAGAGACCCCGTGCGCGACTGCGGCCATTTTGATGAGCTCCTGAGAACCCACCACGTCTCTGCATTCTGGTACTGTGGACTCTCCAGCACCTGTGCCAGACCCACTACTGTGAGGCCTGTGCTTCATTTCACACGTGAAATGCGCGTCTAAAAGCTTATTTAATAAGAACACAGAGTGATTAGATCTTCCAGGAAGGAACATGCAGGAACTGCAGCGTTTCATAAGGCCTTTGATTCTCTCTACAAAATTGCTGACCTCCTTTCACTCTGGTAACACTTCCATTGATTTCTTTTACCTTTTCTTCTGCTTCTTATCTCAGTTTGCCCAATTTCTTCTCTCCCTACCATTTCACCCTAATTAAGACAGGCAGGGGCGGAGGAGAGAAGCGGCAGCTCCCCTTTGGGAGGAACAAACCAACCCAGCACCAGCCTGGTCACTTGGAGCCCCAGCTCCGGCTCCTGCCGTCCGTACCTTCTGCATGGAGAGGAACCTGCTCGCTCCCATCCATAACCTTACAACCAACAAGCTTCCGCTTCTCGGGTCGTTGCACTGATTTCCTTATATGTTCTTATCTCATTATCTGGAGTTTAAAACAAAAGCAGAACTCTCAGTTTTACTTCATATGTCCAAATTTCACAATTTTAGCACAAATCATCCAGCGCTCCTCAAGCTAAAGCATTTGGGGCCAGGTACGTATACAAAATCACAGGTTTTAATAATATGGAAAAAACAAGGATTTTATCTGCTATAGCGTGGGGTAGGAAAGCTCAAATGGGAAGCTGTTAAACAAAGACCCCAATCCTATTTGTAAAATCCATACATTTGTAGGAGCAGGGTCTTGGTGCTTGGTTTGGCAATACTCAGCAAACAGGCACTCTGATTTGTACCTCTAGTTCATAAAAATTATATTAGGTATTTAGACAAGTAGAGACACAAAAAAATCACCCTTACAAAACCATTGCAACCCCTTCCAAACCAGAATTACTGCCTCCTCTGGTTTTGCACCCAGTTATCAGGGGGAAAACAGTATTTAAGAATCCGGTTTTTGCATTTCTGATAAATTAATCCATCACTGATAAACTAAGTCAATCATCAAGAAATTCAGAATTGTTTAAACCTCACTCAAAATTCAAGTGGAACTGGTTCCAAATGGCTTTGCATTTGGTAGCGATAATGTCTATGCCAACTTGTCCCATACTGAGAAATTTGTGGTGACAAGCTGTGCTTTCCTGGACAGCTTGGCAAAGGGCTTCTGATTGTGTTACTACACAGAATACAGCTCAAACCGTTACACAAATAATATAAATAAAAGTGATGTTATAGAGCTGGTGAAAACACACACACACACAAATACTCCCCTGTGAACTTTACAGGATCAAAGAGCTGCAGAATTTCATTTTTAAATGCACTGCTTGGACCTTCTTTGGCAATTTTTGGTTTCTTAAGTGAAAAAATAGATTTTCTGGCTCATAACCCCTTCCTGTGCCCTCCCTGCAGCTAGAAATGCATTACAGCTCACATATACAGCACATCTCTTCTTACAGCACAGCAATGGCATCAGCAGACCAGCCC
The DNA here is from genome assembly GCA_013398295.1 of Chionis minor. NCBI lineage: Eukaryota > Metazoa > Chordata > Aves > Charadriiformes > Chionidae > Chionis > Chionis minor. The sequence continues at coordinate 427,369 of VZSF01006625.1, read as the reverse complement.
CACTTTCTGCTAAGTTATCCAGAAACAGGCAATGCTGGCTGGAATTATCTGACAGTCATTCTACCATCAGATTTAGTAATGCTGTTATATGCCTTCTGCGTTTCCCTAATCTTCAAAGCAGGGTACAATCTGGCCTGCCACTCTCCATTCCCTTATAGCGTTCCGGAGGCACCAAAAGTGAGCAAGTTAACACACACGTGAGTGAAAGCCCTTGTGCTGTTTACTCGTTGTGACAAGGAAGACGAAGAAAGGACCACGACCTAGAGAATGACAGTCATATAATATGTAAACCATGGTTCATATTCCTATTTCTCTCTAGCAGAAACAAACAAAGCCTGCAAGGCACAGGACTGTCAACTAGCAGAAAATAAGGAGGATAAGGAGAGAGCAAACAATCATTAAGACCTTTTATTTGCATCAGCATAAGCAGTTGCTCTTCCTGTTAAGTCACAAGCCATTCTACTGACGGACTTCAACCTCCCGCCCCCCTGCTTACCCTTAAGCTCATCGTTTGTCACTGCTTCCAAAAAAACCACCAAACTCCTTAGTCCTGAAGCCACAGAGGTCTCTTGCCTTCCCCATCCTTGATGTTTATCCAACTTACGATGCCTAGATCTCTCAGTCTCTGATACCCAAGCCACTCCAAATAGCAGGTTTTAATAAAAAGCAGCAGCAAGCGGTTCCCGTTACATAAACCAGCTCAGTCTTGGAGATAAGTGGTAAGTGAACACAGTCTCCTCTCCACCTGGCCCTGTTACCTCCTCAAGAGGAGGGGTAACTTTTCCCAGCCACACCAAGCGTGCAGTGGCAGCAAAGAGGACCTGCCCGCTTTCCCCCCGCTGCAGCTTACCTAGAGGCTGAGCGCTGCCTACTGCACGCACCCAGGGCAACGAGGCGTCTTTATCAGCAACGCCCCACTTGGGTGATCCCAAAAACCCCAACCCAGCGCAGGATCAGAGCTGTACCAGCAGGACGGTGCTGCCATCGTTGCCCTACGGGGCTCCCAGCAGGAGCTCCAGCTGGGGCTCGCAAGCCGGAGGGGCAGCGGGGCTCCAGCATTTGCTCTGCTCACAGCTCAGCCACTGCCTGCGGTAGAAATACATTTATAGCGTTACCGGCAGCTCTTTAGAAAAGCAGGACATATACACAGCAATATACTCCAAATCCTAAAGACAGATTGTACCTCTCCACGACAGAATAATTACTCTAAATTCCATGTCCACCAGCAAGACTACAGCTGCTTCAGCTCTTAGGCTTCTTGCATTTTAAAGACGGTCCCAAAGGACTTTCCTAAAATGAAACTGAAGTGTCAGCTACCATAGTATGAAAAAATCAGAAAACCCTGAAGCTTAAACCATCAAGCCAAATAACAGATAAGAGAAAAGCAAGGAGTAAAAATAAGTAAAAAAGCAAGGAGTATTTTCATTGTATAAGCAGGGAACCAAGGAGCTGATGAGCCTAAGGTCACTCGCAAGTCAAATCCAGGTTTGTTCAGTTCCAGTCCAAAGGCTGAATCCAAACCAGGGCAAATGAAGCTCTGCTAAGGTGGACAGATTACGAGGTGCATCAAGTCAGAAGAGCAACGTACTCAGCTCAGGTAAAATCACACATTCATACAGTACTGCCTTTGCTAAAATAGCACATGTACGTATCATAAAACGTAGCAAGGAGAAAATTTTAAGAAAAGCAGCAGTCCCATATTAAGTGATATATATACTACTGACCAGTTCTGACGCAAGTGAATTTAAAAAAAAAGATATGTAAAAAAGAGGGCAATAATTCAGTCTGCTTCTAGAAAACAACCACATCTATCAGCCTCTCCACCAGTTCTGGAGGCAGCCAGCCTTCAGGAAGCCCCACAGGCAGCTCCGGTCCCTCTGCCATAGGGATGAAGAGCCTGGAGGGCTGCGGAAGGCCGAGTCTCTCACCGCTCCGACTGAGGCAGCCAGTTCTGCACTCGCTGCACTTACATGTATCTGTAGCCACCTCAAAGCCCTTCAAACATCTTGATTAGGCGATGGCGATAGCACTGACTCATCTCAGCATTTTTTTTTCCACAAAGGGAAGCGGTTCTGCGGGTGAGTCGAGTGTTTCCCGAGCCAGGCACTAACAACCAGGGGTTTCCAGGTCTCATTCCTTTTCCCAGCTCTAGCACTGGCTCACACAACACGCCCAGTACAAAACCACCTTAGGTGCTTCCATTTTCCTTCAGCTCTTTGCAGCAGAGTCCTACCTTTCTCCCGAACAGAAAGAGGAAGGGCAACTCTCACACAGTGCTTCACAGCTCAATGATCACACATGGTATGATTAAAATAAATTGCTTATGCTGGCAACAGTTTCGTTTGAAGTTTATGAATAAGGTTATTCTATGATACTCAGAAAATCTGGGCTGCACATAAAGCAAGCAATGGACAGAATAAATCCTCTATTACCCATATAAGTAAACATTTTTCTCAAGTATAAAGAAAAACGTGCTTCTGCATAGCAAGATTAACTTTGCTTTAAGATTTGTTTGCATCATTGGACTACTTTGCTTTGAAGTTAAATTGTAAAAGATACCATAAAGCGAAAAATAATCAAGCCAATGTGTTCACTGAATGACAGAAGAGTTTTCCAGTTGACCCAGAAAGTGGTAAGAAAATGAAAAAGAATAGAGATAGGTTCGAAAATGAGAAAAACCAAACAAAATGTAATATAAAAAAGGAGAGAGAAAAACAAAATGCAATGTAAAATGGAAGAGGGAAAAAAATAAAAGGTAATATAAAAGGAGAGGGAAGTAGAGGATGGACACGACATGGGGGTAGCAGTTTGAAACTAACAGGTCAGCCTTCAGTAATGGCATTTTGTACAGTTTGTATGGTGACAAAAATCAGTGCTGGGCTGTTAAAGAGGAACTGACCACAGCAGTTGGAGAAGATTGAGCCGTATGGACGCAAACAACTGTGCAGCGCAACTGAAACAGCTACTAAGAGCATTGGCAGGAAAACCTAGGAGTAGTGTGGCTTCCCAGGGCCAGAGAAGTGACAGCATTCTAAGAGGGCACGCAGCACTCATCAAGCCATCAGCAAATCCTCTCAGGTACGCAGCAAACAAGGTGAGACGACACGTTTGCCGTGCCTGCTCCCATTGAACCAGCCTCAAACCCTCAAGCCCTCCTCTTGAGGAACCTCACTGCGCCCTACGAGCCAGTCCAGCACACACACAGAGACACACACAGATATATACATCCTCCAGCTGCAGTCTGTGCTGCCCACACCAGGCTCTAGTGCCTGCAAGTACAGCTGCTCAGCTATTTGTACCACTGAGCAATGTATTTAAAAAAACAAAACAAAACAAAAAAACCCCCAAAAAAAGCCAGATGACTTTCCTTAGTAGATTTTTGGAACAGATTATTACTAAGTGAACAATATAAAATCTGAAAGCTCTGTGAGAAGTTGCAGCATTATCCACATCTCACTGTTGGCCTAAATACAGAGATTCAAGCAATTCAGGAGAACTGTACAGTCAAGAAAAGAGATTACAACTGCAGAAAAATCTGACTTCTGTTAACAGCTTTGCTAAAAATATTCACTAACCCAGTTACCCCAATTCAGCTAACAGTCTCCTGCACGTTGTTGCTAAGTGAGATAATAATTTTGCAGTCAGAACAATACTTGTGTGTCAGAGACTCAACTTCCCTGCAGATCCGCAATGAGACTTTAAAAGTAAACTTTCATCCCCTAAAATAAGAGGTTTTCTTTGCCTCAACAGGCTGCCATGAGGGCAATGAAATAGAAAAGACTGTGTCATAGCAACAATTGCCACCGTAAATATCTAAGTAAATTCAGGAATATTTTGTTCAGGAGTACAGAAAAAGTTATTGCAAGCCTTTGGGCCATTTGGCACACAAGAAAATGTGTTTTCCAGCATCACATCCTCCTCATGCAACAGAAGCGTTTAAAAGCTTCAAAACAGCCCCAGTTTTCTGAGAATCCTATTGCTCCCTGACCCAGAAGAGTCTCTTAGACCAACCAAGAGCATCTCCTATCCATCATTATAACTAGGTAGCGGAGTAAGGTTTCTTTTAGCAGAGAGCGAAGCACTGAAAAAATGAATCACTCTTTGCAAAAAGACATCTAAGAGACAATTATTAAATATTTAAGTCCTTATCTCTGAATACTCATTTCTCATGAGGAAAAAATCCAACGTTCTTGGTTTCAATTAAACTCTATTTCCTAATTTGAAAATATGCACTTTCTGAAGCTGTCATGGGACCAATTATTGATATTATAATGAGAATCTGATAACAATCATATGCATTTCCAGGACATCCCATAAAAAGTTAAGAACGAAAGAGGCCATAAACATATAGAAATGGCTTGGCTCTTTCCAGTAGATGAATAAAATCAGGAATCCATCAGAAATACCACACCTGTGACTTCACACCTTTAAGAGTCTGAAGGATCCCATTTTGGATATTTTGAGGTAAATGGGTTTTTTTTTTTGCTGTCGTGGTTTTGTTTTGTTTTTTAACTACGCAGTATTTTCACACTCCAAAATCCAATAAAACTGAATAAAGATATTTTCCCAGTTCACAAAGCCCCCACACGGACAAGCACCATTATCCAACATGCACCTTCCAGTGGAACTAGAAAAAGAAACATTGGTAACACCGCAGTCAAGTCAAAAGTGTCAAGCAATTACTGAGCAACTCTAAAACACTTTTCGGCTTTTATACCCGCAGCGTCAGCTAAAGCACAGATTACCCCGTATTGCACACCCAGGCTGTTGTCTCAAATGACTTGGATCCAGTATCCCTTCATTTTTCCTGCCCGCTGCCAAAGCAGATGCTGCCTCACCCTGCAGCACCCTGGTTCCCAACAACAGAACTGAGAATAGAACCAAGACCCATTCCCACACAGATACACGTTTTTCCAGTCATCCCAGTAATCTAGTAAATATCTCTTCTGAATGAGTCTTACCTTGGCGTGACCTCTGTTTTAAAAGGCTGCGGCAACACAAAAGCAAACAAAAGAGGGAAAGTAAAGGCTCTGAAAGTAGCTGGTAAGTAATTGTGTTTGGTATTGTTTGGTTACATTAAGACACAACATGTTGAGCTCAAAGGGATTCAAAAAAACCAGACACAAAACATCCTGTGCACAGGACTGTTGGCTACACTGAGAAAAAAAGAAAAAAACAAACCCCAAAACTCACAAATAAATGCCCTTGTGTAGAAGAGTTCTTTTGAGGAGAACGTTTATGCTGAATGCACTTTTGTACTGAACTAAACCAGCCAGAACTTAACAAGAAGTGCATCAGCAACCAGACCATTCCAAGCCCCGGAAGCTAGTAGGTGGGAATTGGATTAGGTGTGTTTCTTTTCCAAGCAGAGAACAGATCACCCCGTCCACGTGTTTCTTCCACACCACTGCCCCCATTTCAGCACGTATCCACAACTCCACTTCTCCCTACACGTCCTGTGTTACCGATGAAATAGCACAGCTCAGTTTATGCACGCTGAAGTCTTCAAACAAAAGAACAGACCAACACCAATGACACAGGTTATTTAACTTTCATTTAACGTTGTCCTCAGCGGAAGGAAAAACCCACCTTTAAGAAAACACAGTTGTGAGATCTGCAGGTGTTGCAGCTCTGCAATTTGCCGCTCTGATACGCCACTGGCAGAGTTAGGAATGGATCATGGTGCCTGGAGGCACAGCAGGCATTTCAGAACCGCTGAATTTGGAAGCAAACAAATCCTAAGGTGAGTCATTTTAACGATAGCAGGAAGAACACCAAAGATGATACCAAGGGTGTCAGCAGTCTAGTTAAAAACTGCCAAGAAAAATGAAATTAAATAATCTCTCCTCCTCAGTATCTGTTTTTACAGAAGCATTCCCCCTCACCCCAGTCCTCAAAAAACTACAACAGAGAAAAGCACATTAATATTAAAGACTTATAAGCGGCATCTCATCCTTCATTTTATCTTTTGTAATGGCTTTTATTCTTCTGGCACAGTTTGAAACACTGAAACAATATGTGGAGATGTAAGTACACATCACTCCCCACCAGCTTCCTCACTGTACCTTAAGCCGTCGTTTAGCGCAGGAAGCTTCAGGAGAAATCATCTCCAACGATGCAGAAATAAAAAAAGTACTCCCAAACTTCCCCAAATACCGATAAATCAGGCTGTACCAGACTGAAGAGCCATTTGCAAAAATGAATCCAAGCACCAGTGACTTAACTACTGCACCTCAGGGGAAGGAAACAAAGATTGCAACAAGCTGGAATGAGGTACAGGAGCACAGACGCCCAACGGTCTAAACCTTCTGGTCCAAACCAAAGGCATCCTGCAGGAGCTACCGGAGGGAAAAAGACAACATTAAGAGTGGCACACGACTACATTTTCCAGTTGTTTGATAATCTATCTTGTTGAAATATATCATCTATATTTCAAGTTTCAAAGCTTTAAGTAGGAATCCGTGTTTTTGACAGGACAGGTATGCAGGATGAAGGTAATTTGAGAGAACGATATCCAAATGGGATTAGAAAAAGATTTTAAAAGCCTTCAATGCCCCGGGGAAAGACAAAAGGGAAATTGCTCTGGTGAAAAAAAAAAATAGTAAGCTTTGTATTTTGAGTAAATCATCTTTCTAGCAACAATAAATAGAAGCTACTTTCACACCTTATTTCTCTCTACATTTTCAGAAAACAGAAAAGCAAGTACAACTTCATCCAGGAAGTACCCATTGATCCGTGTTGAATAATTTTCCTCCACTTCAGCACTTACAGACAAGCTTGAAAGAATATCCCTTCCAGAGGAGAAACAGCAGAGGATTCAGAAAAGAAACAAACAGAAATCCCCAAACCACACTGTCCCCGCAGAAGTGACAATCTATGCTTAAATCTAGCAAGAATGTGCCAAGCAGCATTGAACAAGCCAAGGATTTTGCTTCGAACCTTAACTGGGAGGGAAGTATCTCTGTCTCAGAAGTGTGTTAGAAAACCGGTTTGGTGCCAGCGGAGCCCCGGGAGCCAAACCGGCTGCTGCCCTTCCCGACACCTGGGGTGCAGCCTGCGGGAAGCCCCCGGAGCGTCGCTACCCGCGGGGCTTGGGCAGACACGAGGGCATCGCTCATGCAGCCACTCTCTACCCTCTGAACAATGCCACGCTCTGCCCCTGTGCGACGGTTCACGGCTCCACACGTGCCAAATGGCCACGCAAACCTGTGTTTCCTTCCAGAAGCCACCTCCCCATCCCATACCGACCCAGCCCAGGTAATGGGACTGGACAGACGCAAAGGCTGGTGGTGGTAAAGGAGACTGTCAGGGGGTTGCAGAAGCTCAGAGACTTTTTTAAGCCCTTATAAAGACAGGTTTTTTCTGCTGACTTACATTATGAGAGAGTAAGTAATACTGCACATCACATTTGCTTCAGTACCTTATGGAAGCATCACTATGCCAAGAAATAAATGTATTGTATTTCTTGATAATTAGATCCAGAACAATTTCACTCTTTAGCCAACGCACTGTAAAAACAGAACCCAAGAAATATTGTGCCAGTCATCTCATCAGTCCCATGATTTTAACCTTCTATACAAGCTCCTGAAAATAAGTGTGAAGCACAGCAGTAACCCTTAGGAAAACAACTTCTCTTTAAAAATCAAGCACGCGAGCAGCTCCCTGAATGGCTACCACACCAGTTCTTCAGTAAATGAAATCATTTCTTCTCCAAGGCACAGAAAAACCACCCAGACCCAGTGGAATCATCTTGTATTTGTTCTTTCCCAAATGAAGAGTAAGGTGCTATGATCTACAGGCTTCCTCTTCTTCCCAAGATACCTACTGGCTTCAGCTACTGAGAGAAATCACCCAAAAAAAGCAAGTGCCAGATCTGTCAGTCTTGTGCTGCTGCTGCTCTGGAAATAGTCTGACCTCAAAGCAACATAGCCCAAAGCCACAGGGGAACGAGCACAGCACATCGCGGTACATCTCAGCCACAAAACAGGAAAATTCAGCAGGTTAGAGACATTCACAGCTTGTGCCAGGGTACAGGAAAATCTAAGGGTGTAGGAGGATTAGCAACACTTTGGAAGAAACAGCTCCCACAAAGGTATTTGTCAGCTCCCAGTGTCTTCAGATCCCATCGATTCCACGTAAATGTCACACTGAGCTGTGCCAGCTACTTGTGTCTCACAACAGCCCTTGACAAAAGCATTCATACAAAACTGGCTCAGTCCTCACTGGAAAAGAAGAGTTGAGCAGAGCTGGAAAACACACCAAAGACGCTGGAAGACAAAGCAAGCATTAGCTTCCCAGCTTGAGCCTTCTGCTAGGAAAATGGCACGCTGCACATCCACTGACATATTTTACACCAAGACAGCAGTCCCATCTCACTTCGTATCCTACATCAAACCCGGATGAGCTTTTTCTAAAAGGTATTTATAGATCAGGCATGAACAAACCCTCTGTAGGCAGAATAGCTGTGCATTTTGAGGTAGAGACGGATGCTTGGGTTTTGCTAGAAGCACAGTGTACCACACCCCATGAAAAACGCCATGCAGCACTAGGTAGATTTTTAATATTTTTTTTTAACTAGTCATTTATCTACTACGCCAGGGGAGTTTTTTGTGGATCTTTCTTAACCACAGAGTGACAACAGCTTAACAGCCCACAGAGATCTCTAGACAGGAGGGACTTAAGAACATGACTTTGTTTCATTAGCACAAACTCTGCTGACTTAACAGGTAAAATATATCCAAATATTCTAGGGATGGAAATAAGCGAGAATCTCTCCACAAGGCAACATTACAAACAGTACTATAGCAGAAGATATTAAAAAAAAACCCCACAACCCTGCTCAGATTCCACCCCACCCGCCACAAAGGAATCGGCCATCAATTTTTGTTTTCTTTTTCTTCACAGAATGTGACACTGCAAAAGAGCAATGACCATCGCACAGCAGCCGGGTATCAGGTGATGATATTTTTGTTTGGTTTAGGCACAATAGTTGGTTATGCGGAATGTTTCACAGAGGAAACAACAGAATTTTCCCCCATGAGAGTAAAGCAGGGACCCTCGGGTTGACCCTGTAGCTCTCCGCTGGTTTTCCCAGGGGCAGTTTGCTGTGGGAGCTGGCAGAGTTCGGCTAAAGCCGGGCAGCGAGGGGCCGAGGGAGGCTCTGCGCCGCCCGCCTGACACGCAGCACGCAGCAGAGAACTGCAGTGCTCAGCAGCTCCTGCTAAGCCGGGCTTTACACACACACGCTGCAGCTCAAAAAGCAGCTGACAACCAGAATGAAGAGTCTTTTATCCTCTTTCTGGTAATATTAACATGAGGTTTCCAAGCTGGCTAGAAAGATTCGGTTTAGACTTTCCCCTTTCTAAGCAGGAGATATTTGCCTGAAAAATCGGTTTCGGATGAGCCTTGCACTAAAAGGGAAGCAGTGAAGCTAGTCCTAACAGAGAAAAGAAGTGAAAATACCCCTTCACCACTAAATTCCTCCGTTGTTTACAACAGGGGAGGGGGAAAAGGGCTGGAAGCACTCTCCCCCAGAAACCTAAACCAGAAAAGCATCCTCAGAGAGGGCATCCCACCAGGTCCTGAGCCTCTCTGCATCCTTCCTTTGCAGATGCTCAGGAATAAGAGCACTCAGAGGATGTAGGGAAGCAGGAAGAAACCAAGCGCCAGAAGACTGCCTCGGTTGCTTACTACAGCAAACGGCTCCACGCTCTCCGACAAGCCCGTAAGAAGCAAGCCGGCTAGAAAAATACATTTGTAGGTACGTCAGCCAACACAATCAATCAGAGAGTCACCTTGAGGTTGCAGAGAGCAGAAACATAAAATGAAACTGCAGTCTGTTGAGACTGCTGGGTAGCTAACCGCAAAAGAAAGCTATGGATTTACCACTGTCACCTCTTCCTGCCATGGTCAGAGATACGTCTAAAAGGCTTTTATATTTAAAACTTTAAAGTAGAATAAAAGAAAACCCAGTGGGTTTTCTCTGTTTAACCAAAGGAAAGTTTAAGGTAAGACATTTTAATCTTCCATACGTCACTGCGTTGTGTGTGCAAAGCGCATGAAGATGGATGGAAGAGGCCAGAATATAAGACACTGGGTCAAATCCCAATTCCGAGGGGTTTAACTGGTTTGAATGGAGTTAGGGCATTACCCCAGGACTTCCCTGACAAAGAGCTCTGAACCACGTGGCCACAGGCATGGCAGAAATACAGCTTTACTTCTGGTGTAAAAGAGATCTTGGGGAAACTCAAACCTAAATTTTTAAGCTTCCTTCATTACCGCTTGTTCTCAAGAAATATCGTTGAGTTGCGATCTTTCATTTTCATTGGAAAATCTGCTCAAGGCTCTAGAGAAGCATAATGGGAGTCGATGATGGGAGGTTCAGAAAGAAAGCATTTTCCTCACAATTGTTTGTTGGGAAGGAGAAGTAAATTTATTCAGACTCACTAGTCCGAAAAAAATAGGTATTTCCTTTAAATCATTTACATTTTAAATTTTCTTAGGTGATGGCAATTCTAGGGGGGGAGGGGGTGGGTGGGTTGGTGGTTTTGTTTGTGTGGTTTTTTTAAATTGGAACAGAACCCCTCTCTTTCCAATATTTTACGGAACAAAAATAAAAGCTGCATTGCAGTGGTTTTTTTCAAATGCTATAGTAAAACACACACAAAAATGTGTTTCGCTCCGGTTTATTTTTGCTTTATGTAATGCTTCTAAGAGCTTTTGGAGGCTAAAATACTGCTTTTCTAGAACAAAGTCTATTCTGGTAGTGCCTTCCACTAGAATTAGGATTCTTGCCCCCTGTCAGGCATTACTTGTTGGAGCTAAGCAGCCACTCTAAACCAGTAAATACTAACAAATGGTGCTGCTTTCTACTAACATACTGCAGTGGCATCCACTGTAGATCAAGTTACACCAGAGCTCCGTGAGCTCAGTACTTCGAATAAAGGAGACAAAGAAAATGGAAATATTTTCACGTTCATTTGCACTTACAAAACTATGAATATCCCCATGGAACCCCAGCTGGATGGCTTCTCTTGGAAAAAAAAAGAAGCGGTATCGGAGGATATCTTTCACTAATTAAGATGACTAAGATGTGCACCTAAGAGAGACCTGTGTTTTGCTCTGTGAAGAAAAAGGAAAGGCTTACTCTAAGCTCCTGACTAGATTTTCAAGATGGCAAATAATCCCCCCAAAATGATGCTGCCAAATTGAAAATACATAAAAATAAATATTTCTATGTATTTATAGAAATAAATACATGCACTTTTCTTGTCTCTCCCTATTTTTTTTAAACATCCACGGTAGGAAATTGACAGTGGCTGTTATTTTTCCTTTTTACCTTTACTAAAGGACTGGTGTCCTGCCTGCAGGATATGAATACCTTTTTCCAAGCATCATAGTTACCGTTTTCCCAGACAAAAGATACTTTCTAGATACATCATATACTTGCACATTCACTTAGGTGGCATAAAAGAATTCTAAATTCTGCTTCTCTTAAAAAGATAACATTGATAATAGATTTACAGTAGATGTATTTTAATCTACTTTTAATACGTCTGAGGGTTTATTTATTTAAGCAGGGGGAGGGGAATTTGCTGACATTTGTTTCTTTAGCATCCAAATGACTGTGCTACAGTTACGCTTTGGTTCCAACTATTTGTTGACCAAAGAGAGCCCTCCATTGCTGACTGTGATTGATAACCAAATTAATTACCCTATTGTTAACAGACTGTTGCAGATCTTACGACTTTAACCTTCAAATAAAGAAAATTAATTTGGCTACACAGAAAACATTTAATAAAAACAAGCTAGCCGTTTACAACCAGAACGGACTAATTTTTTTCCTTGCTTTTCCATAACTGTCTTGCAACTTCTATGAATAAAAGTTTCTTAAAAACTTGAGGTTTTAATAAGAATCTTTACAAATCATACAAGGAATCGCTCATTCTCTGTATTATCAGTTAGGTTTAAGATCTCTCTATCACAGTAGAGCATGGATTGTATTATTAGGTTAACCACAGTAGACCAATATTTAAAACAAAGCACCGAAGACAGCTGGTTAGACGGTAAACCAAAAATACAACTCAAGTTCAAGTGCTCGGTGCTGTCTATGCACACGCACCGAAACCAGCACCAGCAGACTCCGGAACGCAGCCCCATCCGAGCCGCCTGCTTGGGAAAGCTCCAGCTCCCAGACGGAAAAGCAAAAGGCACTTTGGTGCGCGGGGCTGACGAAGGCGCTGCGCCATGTTCCACGCTGGGCCAAGGAGCCCCAACCGCGGCGGGGCTGGACGCCCGCGCGCTCGCTTCCTTCCGAGGCCTTGGCCATGGTGCGGCGCGTCTTCCCCGACACAGCCCGGGGAAAGCGCAGAGTTGGGATGCGCCGGTGCCGCAAGCGGGGACCGACTTGAGAGTTAAACTGATTTATTTCTTTACCGAGAGGAAAACAAAACAAATAAACTTCACCTCGCGCGGGTCGTTTCAACTAAGGATGCTTAGGCACCCGTTGTGCTGCTGGGATGCGCCACAGCCGCACCTCGGCGGGTCCTGCCAGCAGCCACCAGCAGCCACCAGCAGCCACGCGGGGCGGGCAGAGCGCATCGCCCCGGGGGGGCCGCCCGCCATCGGGGGCTTTGTCCGGCCCGGCAGGGCTCCCCGGCGGCGGGGACGGAGGGGATGCTGCGCGGCCCCGGGGCGCGGACGGCCGCCCCCGCGGAGCCCCGGCGAGCATGCCCAGTCACCGGCATGACATCAGCGCCGCCGCCGCCGGCCGCCCCCGCGCCTCACCGGGCCCGGCGGGCGACCCCCAGGGATGGGGCGGGGAGGGGAGACCCTCAACCGGCGTCGGGGGGGGGGGGCCAGC
>VZSF01006625.1:358682-414338 GCA_013398295.1 Chionis minor | reverse complement strand
CCTCCGCCTCCCCCCGGCGCCCGCGGGGCTCCGCCGCAGCGCGCGGGGGCTGCCGGGAGCCGTAGTCCGCGCGGCAGGTGGCGGCCGCCAACGGCCCCAACGGCCCTGCCTCAGCGGCGGCCCCTCGGGAGGGAAGGGCCGGGCGGCGTTTCCCGCCCCGCAGCCGCCTCAGCCCCGGTGAGCGACGGCCACGAGCGAGAGGCGACGGTCACCCCCAGAGCGGGGCGGGACATACACGGTGTCCCAAACGCACCACGGGGAGCGGGTGTTGCGCTCTCACCCGGCGTCGCCCGCCCCATTTTGAGGCCTCCCGGGGCAGCCGCTCCCTCAGGGAAAAGGAGAGGAAGGAGGAGAGGAGACCTGCGGGGAGACCGCACCTAGGACCAGCTTGAGGGATGTTTACTCCCGGGCTGCCACACCGGCACTTCCCTTCATTGCCTTACCCTTATTTTCCATCAGAGAAAGCAGGAGCAATAGCGTCTCCGGGTGACGCTTTGACCTCGTTAAATTTACAATAAGTTTGTCACGCTGCAGTCAGTGAATCAGCATCTGGGAAAGACAAAGTCTGGAGCCTGTTCCTACACAGCAAGGGTGCTGTTCTCCTCCTCCCCGTCACTTGCCGACAAGGAGCATGGCCGTGCTGCTTCCTTACCTGTTAAAAAACACCTGCAACCCCCCCTCCTGCCCCCAACCCTGCGCCAAGGCTGGGGCACTGCACTGGATTAAAGTCTCCTGAGATAGTCCCACCTCTCGTCTTTTCCTCCCCACACATACCGTTACGCCATCTTAACTCCTCGCAACAACTGTTGATGGCGTCTGGGAAGCAGGAGACAGGCCCCCAGACTTCAGCTACTCCTGCAAGCCGTTTTCTCCAAAGAACAGAGTAGCAGTTTCATTAAATTAACCTCAGTCATACAATTAAGGTGACGGTGGTCAGTTCTTCAGCATTGCTACGGAGATTTCCCTTCTTCTCTAGCCAGGGTGGTTGTCCTCGTTACCTGATGTGGATGTGAGAAGAGCAGGCTCCTCACAAAGGCTTCTCGCGCCCTTCTTAAAAGCAATTCCATCAGGGAGAGTTAGCAATGTGCAGCATGTGATAAGACATTATTATATAATGTGATTTATTCCCCTGGATTACCAATTATCTAGCCCTTTTATTTCTCTTATGTTTCAAGCTTCTACCCTGAATAGCAAATTCGTAAGTCATGACAAGTAGGGGCTTAGTCATAAAAAGAAAACCATTTTGATGAATTAATCCTTATTTTTCTCCATTATCGAGAGCTCGTTTTGTAGCAAGATAGGCAAACCTCTATTTTCCTATTAGAGTAGGTATAATCTGCAATCAGTAAGAATGCACTGAAGAGCCATCTCTTCTTCGCAATTTTCTCACAAACAATACTGCATTATCCATATTGTAGACAATACCATATTGTCGCAAAGCTGCTATTTTTACTACTTATTACCAGATTACCGACTTAAGCGGCCTCATAGGAACATTACTTTTCAGCCAAATTCAGGCATGATCAGGAGCTCTTGAGCCTGGGAGCTTCTTCTAAGCTGTTCTGGATGCCTGATGGAAGGTATGATTTACAGTTTATTGGGAAACTGCTTCACATAAAACATAAACTATCAAGATACAGAAAAGTAGTCACTCTCATACAATCTTAAGCGTTATCAGTATTAACTTTTTTTTTTTCCATTCCTGAAGCCACGGCTTTTTTCAGATGGTGTACTTACAAGAAACACCACTACAGCTCTATTCTGCTTTGGCTTTTTTGAGCTACAATACGCCAGAATGCCAAGAGAATTTTCTTGCTCTTGGTACCACAAAAGGAAAAAGAAAGCAAACCTTGATGTCATCTCATTTTCCTGCAACTCTTGGGCAAGTTCTCCAGCTAGACATCGAGTCCATGGTTTCACCCCTCTGGAAGATTAGATGTGGTTTGACAGCGGGTTCTGCTTGTTCCTGATGAAATCCCCCAGCTGAGCCAGACTCAGGACAGCTTGCTAAACAGGATGTCAGAGATTTCCAACGGGAATAACCAATCCCCTCCTCGAAGACTGAGGTGAAGGGGGACAGCCATAAGAGAACGAGATTGCATTTCTCCGAGATGAGCTGCCAATATACTCAAGCTGTTTGGGCTGCAGGAAAACCACTAAGGGGCATGCGAGAGAGGTTCTGAACAGCAGCAAGATGTGGGCTCTGACAGAGGTGGTCCCACAGGAATAAGGGAAGAGACACCCAAGCACTTCAGAAGTGAAAAAACCCAATTTCCTATTCACAGAGCCAAAAGAACATTGCTTCCTTTCATTGCTTCTGGGCTCTGGGAATGACCTTTGGAGCTGGGAAAGAGCTTCAGGAGGAAAAGAACAACAACGTTGAATTTCTGCTGTCTGTAACAATTCAGCGCCGTGAAGCAGTACTGGCCAGGGGAGTGCCTTACCAGCAGGGAGAGCAGCTTTAATGCAGGTTCCATCGATCCTGTCTCAGCAACGGCCATCAAGATGAAATTTGATGATATGCTTGTGTCATCAGTGCTGAGACTCGTCTTGGGGTAAAGGGGTGGTGAAGGATTTCTTGCAGCAGGTACCAAAAGAGTTGGGATCCCCAGGACAAAAAGCAATTTCAGCTGTCAAGGATAGTTAATGTCCCACAGGCACCAAGCGACACTGTTAGGAGTGCACCAGCAGAAATATTTACAGAGCCAGAACATAAAGCGTTCAACAGGAATAAAAATAAATGAAGGAAGCCAAGACTGAAGAATAGGCAACAAAATGTGCTGAAGAGTGCCGAGAAGGCAGCTAGGAACAACTGAGATACAGAAACAGTTTACTCTGCGTACCCATGCAGATCTATACGTATCTATAGCTCAGGAGAGACTGGGCTACAAGACCATTTGTCCAGGCGAAGGAAAAATGTAGTAGTAAAATGTACAGGATCTGCACAACTGACACTCTCGGGCACCCAGGATAATTATCCCAGCTAGAACACGTCTTTTGATCAGACAGGTAATGATTTCTATGGTGATCGGGGGCCACAGGGGTCTTTTCTCACACTTCCACAGAAAGGTCAGATTTAGAACTAGAGTACTGCTAGCCAAAAGGTATTCCATCAGGAAATGTCTGGGCTACACTAGCAGGGAGTTTAGGAGCAGCCATTGTTTCTGATTTGCAAAACACACTTACTTTGAAGCATATAAAGTATATTAAGTACCCACATAAATCTCCATCTTCATATAAATTATTCACATTATGCATAGTCATATATATCGTGTTAACCCACCTATAAAAAATGCGTTTGCTAAAAAGAAATAAATCAATTTTTTACCACTTTGTATAAAAGAGGCAAATGTTTCAGTTGCTTATTCAATAGTCAAAATATTTTTCCAAATTACAATCCTCTCATTTGGGGATACAATAAAAGGATTGTATCTTGAAGGTGTGGGGGGGGATGTCTTCCTTAACTATAGGAAGCTATAAAGCAACTGTAAAAATTCCAACCAACTGAGCAAAAAAGCCCAAATCCACTAAAAAAAAAAAAAATACACAACCCAAAACCAAAGCCTCCACACCGAATTTCATTGCGAGGGAGAACATGTCCACTGTCAAAAACCCACCGCTTTTGTGCACGAAGGTCCGGAAAGAGTTAAACAGCATCACAGGCAGATGATGCCATCTTCTGGTGTCGCTTCCACAGCTGCCCATCGCAACCCGCGATGACTAGTCTAGGCAGATCATCGGGAAGATGGGGGACGATGTTATTTTAAGCATGGCTTTATCCCCAGGGCAGGGTTCAATGCAACAACATTAATTCAGGAAGAGCCAGCGAAGCATTAGCGCGATGGTGGGAAAGCCAGCGCCAGGCTGCCAGCAGTTCCCAGCCAGCTGCCACCAGCCCGTCCCCCAGGGCTGAAGCCAGGGCACACGGGTGAAAATCAGGCTGAACCGCTACCGAGGTTTCCAAAGTGTTACTATTAATTGTGCCTCGCCTTGGTCGGTTGATCATCTTCTGCCCCATTAGCTTCTTTCTGCTATCCTTAGGACAGAACAACAGCAGGCCCAGCGCTAGGTTAATTTTTTTTAACAGATCTTGCCAGAATTCGATAGGACAGGTACGGTGCTGTGGTCAGTCTCTGCATTTTATCTGCCGAACTCTCCGGAAGTGGTTGTGTACTCCTGGATTCAGAAGTACAAAGGACTTATGCTGATATATCTGTTCTGTTACAGATTTTCTCTTACTGTTATCTGCTGTAGTACAGCCTTAATTAATCGCCTCCCTCCTTCATTTGCCCCTTGCTCTCTAATTGATCTTTCTCCATTATCCTCCCTGTGTAATTACATTTGTATTAGAGTTAAATCAGCGTGTAATGGATTGAAGCCAGATTGGACTAAACAGATTTTCCCATTCTTAGAGACGGAAACAATCCTAACTTTAGACGCAAAACCAGTGTAACTGGGGTACAGCAGAAAGGCTATTCTGGCACACCGACAGGGCTCAGGACATCCCAGATTTTCTGCACTGGAGGTTTTGGGCCATCACATCCCTGCGTGCCTGCACATCCACCTGCCCCGAGACCGGGGAGGGATGCTGGGTTACACCGCGTTGTTTTTGCAGTTTGTACAGGGATCACCAGTTTCAACACTGCAACCAGTCTGATCACCAGTCTGACCCAGGGATCACCAGTTTCAACACTTCAACACAGACCCAACACAGATGATGGTGATAATCAGAGAAAGGAGTGGACAAAGCCACTGAGGAGCGGACATAGCCCATATTCAGGAAGCAGTTTGGTTGATTCACTGTTATTCCCTTTTATTTTTCAGGTTTTGGTCCTACTCCAACTACTTTTTCTTTAGTTACTGGGTGACAATATAGTTTTAATGGGGTTAAATTCATAGCAAAACGTAACTTGCATGGGTGTTCTTCATTAATTTTTGAGATTATACCATTAAAAAAAATCAAAAGCACACACAGATTGCATTTTGAGATACACTGGGTGACTCGGAAACAAGCAAGTCACTGAGAAAACAGGGACCTTAACTTGAAAGTGCCTTTTCCTCCTGTATGAACAGAAAGGCACTTCAGAAACAAACATTCTTACATTCAGGAATGTCATTTTGGGTACCGACCCTCACTGCAGCAGGACGGTACACAATCAAACGAATTTCAGGACAAACGAGACCCTCTCACCACCTTCAGCCACCGCAGGTGGGCTCCTGCAAGCAGGCGCTGATGGCATGTTAACAGCAGTCATCTCAAACTGTTCTGAAGGCACTCCTTTACAGCGGCTCCGTATTCACCAGGTGGACAAGGCGCAAAGTTCAGGACTGGGTGAGCTGGGGGCTCAAAAGGACAGAGTAACATATGAGCAAGAACTGCAGCCTGCTTTGAACTCGTATTCTTAGCTGGTGGACTTACATACCAAATAGTAATAAAATCGGTATTACGTTCTCTCCGAAGTGCATCTTTACATGCTCCTTCTGGCCATTTAAATAAAGCTTTGTAGGAAAATTACCCAAATATATTACCATTTCATACATACGCTATTCTCACCTCGTTCTCACTGGCTGACAAGAGAAATGCTGCACCTGACTGCATTGAGGCGCTCTGCAAACAGCTAGAAGGTGGATTTATTTCCACCTAGACTAGAGCAGCGTAGCAGGGTGTCTGCAACACAACCTCTCTTCAAGGCCAGCAACAGGCTCCCCAGAATGAGAAGCTCCAGATAATGCAGTTCCCGTAGGATGTGCTGGGAAGCACAACTCATTGTGGATCTGCCATGCCTTCAAGTAACACTGCCCTGACCCTAAAACCGCCTGTTCTCCTGAGAAATCCCCTTCCAAGCAGCTGCCTGCTGTAGGGCACTTCCCAGGTACAAGTGGTTCCACACACCAGCGTACCACCGTCTCCATGCTGACTGGTCTGCATGGCTTCCTGGGAGATCCAGCTGACCCGGGGTTGCTTTGGCTCACAGACAGCAATTGCCCGTATCTAATTTTTTCCACGTAATTAGCTGGTTAGATCAGAAGAAAGCCAATTATCCACCACGTGCCTTTGTTCACATGTAAACGCTCGGATGTTAATAGCTAACCCAACTTCTATTTTCTGGGTCTGCTGCTTCACAGGAAACATTTCCTCTCCCTGTTGTAGAACTGTCTTTCCTTTTTAATTCTTTCCCAAGTAGCAGTTTACTGCGAAGACATGCTTTAATTTATGAAGGTTGTTCTCCAGTCTCCTAAGAATAAGTCTGAATATTGCAAAACCTAAAAGCAGAAGAAACAGGGAAGTGAGATTTGAAACCGTTTTTCTGAAGTCAGCTCCAGGAAGTCTGTGGAGATGACAGTGCTGTATAGAGCGTTGAGTTTGCCGTCACCTTCAGAGCATCCGTGTTGGAAGACATGAGCTTCTGCCAGGACACTCTACTCTGAAGGGTTGAGCAGCTCTTCCTGAATGGTCCTGGAAACCGAGAGGAAGCTGACAAGCTGTGCACGTGATGCCGAGTCCAGCTCAGGATGTATCACCCACCTCCTGGGAGGCTGCACTGTCTGAGGAGTCTGCTTCAAAAATCGCAATTGCTGTAATAAGGAAATCGGATACATTTCTGTTATTCTCTACAAAGGAGTCGGAGGTGGTAGAGGAAAACGGACTATCGGGGAAGGAGGAGGAGTCTCAAAGTCAGAGCCTCAGGGAAACCACAAAGGTAAAACCACAACCCGGCTCCTTGTTTGCAGGGGCGGGGATGGGGAACCCACACGTACAGTCTACTGGAAAGGATTAAAGAAAAGGAACAGCTCTGGAAATAGAACAGGATATTGTTGAGATGCTGCTTGGAAAAGGGAGGAAAAGCCCTACAGCAGGATTAGAAACAACACGCCTACAATTAAACACATACCAAAACTCCAGGCAATCTATGGATCAAATAAACTAGATAAACCTTATCAGAAAAAGAATCATTATTTTTAGTATCCGACACTTAAGGGAAAAGGTCTGCATATGACACCTGAAGTCCAGTATCAATTGCTGTAGATAAACTACATTAAAAAAAAAATCTTACCTGAACAACTTTCCCTAATACGGAAGAAACCAGAAATCACTATTCAAATCATACTGCAGATATGCATGATGTTGAAATAAGGGAATTAAAAGAGAACAGTGTCATATCCTCAACACGCTTTTAAAACAGCGCACAAAAATAACTCGGTCCTTGGTATTCCCTGCTGCACACCAGCATTAGGAGAAAGCAGACTGGCTTTCTAACAATGCCCCCTTCTTTTTTTTTTTTAAATGAAGATTTCTATGGACTACAGTATTATTCATCACTCTCCTTTTCTTGCACTTGAGGCAAGCAATTATTTGCAAAAAATTCTTAAGACGACCATTACAGTTCCATTTTCCAGAAAGCCTACGTCAATACTAATCCTTTAACTGAAACTCATTCAACATATGGCACACTTCGGAGTTTATGAAATCCTTTTCTCCACCTCACATTTTTCCAGAATCTATTAAAAGTTAAAAAACCTTTAGCTGGAGCTTCCGAGTAATTAGATGATGATAAGACTACACCAAGTCATAGATACAGAGCAATCTTGGGGCCATTTTCCGCCCATGAGAGTGATCTACGTTTGTAGTGAGAGGAGTCTGTAACACAGAGCTCAGCAGCCAAGGGTACAACTTTCAACCCGCAGAAGGATGGACTTCACATTTTTATTAAACCTCAAAAAGCTTGTCGGGATAGAGAAGCAAGGTTACTTTTATATATCAAAGAGAACAACTGCTTTTTTTTTTCAGACTCCATCTTGCAACAATTTTGCTTTCAAAAAAAATCCACTCCTACTTTAGGCTACCTAGGTCACAGGCACCCCCCGAGTGACCCTAGTTCCAGAGCGAACCTCAGCCACACGTGTGAACACAACCTGTCGGGGAGCAGCAGCTCCGGCGCCTCCCCCTTGTGCCGACAGTCCCAGCCTGGCCATCGCGCCTGGCCGGACCACGGCAGTGACACCCAAGTGCCCCTTGGCTTCCTCTGACTGTTCTCAACACCGACAATCCGGTATCATCTCCCCGTGCAGACTTCACACTGAATACAAAATAAAGCGTGAGTAAAAGCAAAAAATAGTTCATTTTAGACATCTGGGTTTCTGACAAGCTCGCGGTATTTAAAGCTCTGCAAGTGTTTTTAACTGTCAGAACTTTTAACTTACAGGACTTCGAACATATTTAAACACAACTCAGATTAAAAATAGGTCTTTATATAAAAAGCCGAGAGGAAAAATACACTGACTGCATGACACAGGCAAATCCTATCTTGACTTTCTTGGGGGAGGGGGCTGGACTAGACACCGTCCCGAGGTTCCTTCCAACCTCAGTGATCCTCTGGTTTATAAGAAACACAGAAACATTATCCAAAGTACAGGTAGCGAACCAAACAGTAGAATATTCACTTGATTCACACAAAGTAATACCTCAAGTTTCTTTGGCAGAACAAGAAACTGTCTCGTCCGGATCAGTCCCGAGTCTCAGGTCCCATTTACCGGACCATCCCTCCCCTACGGTTTACTGGAACAGCACAGGAAATAATCACATAAACTGAAACCTTTTGGAAAAAAAGTGCGTGCGCTTTGGTCGAAATCCCAAGACCGCTAATAGCCTCTCAAACTTAGGCTTACATCGCTTGCACATTGTGAAATAAACACATATGCAACATGTCCATGTTTTGATATGTATTTTTATTTCCCTGCAGTTTTCACTTATCAAGAACAAGTAACAGGGAAAGTTGTCTGAACTAGTGCATAAACAAACATTCTGAAACACCACTACACGTATCTAATTTACAAGAACCGTATAAAAAAAGTCACTAAAACACTACACTACGAAGGTGTCCAACGCTTACAGTCAGACTTTTTCCAACCCGTTACTTGCCTTGTAGCCACAGGAAAACTCTCCAAAATTGAAAAGACAATCTTGCCACAACCCTCCCTCCCCCCCACCACCTGGGATGGCTCGATATCTAGACATCCAATAATTAATTATTGCAATGATATATAATGCAATACATACCTGGTAAAATATCCTTTATGTGGTGTGTTACAGTTTTAAAGCCGGTTAAAATATGCAGTCTTCAGATAAAATGTAATCAGTTGAAAATTTTCTCATATCTGCACAATTTTATATGTGCCAGATGCATAATTTTCCTAGTCAGTTTTTTTCCTGTGTAATTATTTTTTATAAACTGGTATTATAAATAGAAATATACATTCAAAATATATGGAAAAGTGAGTTACTACATTAAATTTGCATGTATCGATCCATCCCTTTCCCCTGCACAGTAATAGAAAATACTATTTTGCCTTGAACTTCATATTTGACAGTGAAATGCCACTAAAGTATTTACCAAAAAGTCCATCTAGTCAAATTGTGAAACAAAATGAACCAAGTGAAAACTTTACATTTCCTTTAGAAAAAAATTACAAGAATTTTGTTTCCTAGCTATGAATCTTTAACTTTTTTTTTTAGACACAAAGTTGGATTTATTTGTACAAGATACAAAATGTAAACATGGCAAAATAAATAGTTAAAACAAGTGATGCAGGATCCCATTTCATGCTCATGATCCCATTAAAGAATTATTTTTTAATCCATTCAGTTGCAAATTCAAGTGCAAAAGCATGATGATGAATATCTACTATTCAAGTAACAGAAATAATATTGATGATACAAATAAACTATTTTACAAGGTAGTGATTTTCCCAATTTTACAAAATTTACATTATATATCGACTTAATACACGATATAATGATAGTCCATTTAGGTCCATTTTAGTTCTCTGTGATCCACAGAGCGCTGTATTTTGCATTCAGTTGGAATATAAATGACTACACCATTAGCACAGGTTGAGACACTGGTTTGAGGTTATGTCACTTCCATGGCTACTGTTGTCTCTGCTATGCCATTTAAACCCAGTCGTTCTGGTTCATGGTTCTCTCTGCAATAAAAGAATTATTCAATTGTTACAGGTAGAACATAAACATTTCCTTACGCAGATTTACTAATTTCTTACAAGCACTATGTTTTTGTTTTTGTTTTTTTTTTTTTTTTTTACACAGCTGTTACCTGGATCAGGGAGAAACCGTAATGCAGACACCAGAAATAGGTTACTTTAAATATTGGCATTTAAGAAGTGCTTTTAATCCACTAAGGGTGCAGTCCCTTCTACAAGACTATTGCATTTAACTGTAAATTACCAGCCTAAATTATGGATAAGAGTACTGAAAAGTCAAGCGTTTCCTAAAGGAGCAAAGTCAAGATCCACCGTGACGAATCCGTATCGGTTGTTCTGTTAGTGAGCAAAGCGTTGTTCTAACTTCATTTCCCCTCCACCTCCAATTCCACTTTAGCACTACCACATGAAATCGGAAATGTTTTTGTAATTTATTATCATTCTCTGTAGAGAAGCCTCAAACCTATTCAGCTAAGGTGGTACTTTTCAAGGCATTTGCTGACATGACTTGAAATACACCTCTGACTTGAGGGAAATACAAACTAAATGCATTAATGATATAGAAGTATGCTTTAAGGCATGATTGCTAATTTAAAAATAGCTTTTTCCTCAATCTATGCAGTGACTAAATTATACACGCAATTTTCCATCTCAAAAAGCTCTTTTTAACCTCTCCAGCAGCGTTATGAAATAGTCAGTAAGCCACATTTCCGGATATCCATTTTTCCTTTTTTGATTCATAAACAAATGTGACTTTTTTTTTTTGTAAACACCATTCGATCCACCAGAGACTTAAAACAAAGCCCAGGCATTGCCATTTTCAGAAAACTCAGCCAGGTGCAAACTCCTGCCACTGCTGCGAAACATCTTCTATGCATCCTGAAATAACATTACTGCTATTCAACGAGAATAAATACCTCGCTATATATATACATAAGATGCAGACTGGAGCAAATCTGGTGTTATTTAATGTAAATATGTAACGCATACACCTGTATTCACATATAAAAATAGGTATGTGCCAGCTTGCAGTACGGCTACACAAAATTACGGAGAGAACACGTGGAGAGTTTGATAGAATCTAACTGAAAGTGCTGCATGAGAAGGGACAAATGAAGCCATTTTAAACGCAATGAAGTCTACAAAATTACAGGTGCCTAAAAATCAGTGCAAATTATTTGGGTGGTAATCTGCAAAGTCAGCTTTTGTGGTTCGTCAGGGCCGCGCCGAAGAAGGCAGCAGCGGCTGGGTGCTTTTGTGAGGCTGAAGCTATACTGAGAAGCCTCCTAGAGGTGGCAACAACTCCATATAGTGCTCCAGTGCAGAGCTGGGCCCATCTACAGAGACATTTGTGTAGCACAAAGCTAACTTCAGACTCCTCCCGCTTGCTAGACACTCACCTTGCTATACTGCTGATGGCACTGCTAGGAGTTACCTTTGGCACTCTGTCCATACTGGCAGCAACTGTGGCAAGTTTTAAGGCTGTTGGCGATGGCGCTGAAGTCCTTGTATTGATATGCACATTGACTGGAGAAACAACACTGACGTTGTTGAGGTGCACCGCGTTCGTCAGGCAAGAATTGTTCATAGGAAGCGTCTGAGGGCTGCTCGTGCACAACGCTGGGATTAAGTGGTTTGTGGTGGTGTGGCCAACTGTCCTTACAAGCTGTACAGTTGAAATCCCTGGGCTGGATGATAAAGCCATGTTGGTGGAGTATAAAGTTCTCGAGGTTCCTGTTACAAAACAAATGTTGGTAATTAAAAAATACGCCATTCCTTAGACTCAAAGCCAAAGATTAACCTCCAGGTTAATGCTTTAAGTATACATGTCAATGGAATTGTGCAAGAAACTGTTTTTTCAACATGTAAAATCTCAGAAATATTTCTAGTTAACACTGGAAGTATTTCATGGGGTTTGTTTCCATTCACAAGAACATGAGAAAGTGAAAGAAGTTACTGTATGACAAAGAACTTTTACATTGCCCAACTTTGTACACCTCATTTTAGACGCCTTAAATTAAAGAGGCAACGTTGCCCATAAAAGTGGATTGAATGGGGAACACCTTAGCCAGGCAACCTCAGAGACCGCCTGTGAATCCAACTTCTGATGCTTGGCATCACCTCCTGCCTTGTTCTGCTGGCAACACAGTGAGGTTCCACGGACCAGCCACCCCCAGGGCAGCAAAATTAGGGGTCCAAGACCAGGCAAAGTAGAAAACTCCTTTGAGATTACGCTGCAGCGCTCTGTTTGCACTGCCGAGCTGCGAGAAACTTCAGGTTTCACAGTGTGTTTTTAAACCAGAGGTTCTTAAATTCCCTCTCGGTATCCTAGCTACTCACTGTTCTGATTCTGATCACAGTCAAACTAGGTAAGTTTTCCCCTGGATTCTTATTCATGGGAAAAAAAAATCCGCTTTCAGCTAACATTTCTCAATTTACAGATCTTCCTGTTCTAAATAGGAATAGCTATTTTACATCATTGTCACTTACAGCTTTAGAACAGTAACAGAAGTCTAATATTTACATATGTAATATTTGCAATGGCTTTCATCAACGGTAAAGCTGCGTACCATGTATCGGCACGGTACGCTACCACGTGTCTGATCTTACACCCCTCAAAGCATTATCCTCTCAGATACAATCTTGAAGTATTATACATAGCTGTATTTTTCTTTCCTGGAACTGTTCCAGTATATTGATTTTATTCAGTCGTGTTTTTTCTCCCCTCTATTCATTTCATATTATCATTAACCCAGCCCGACAGAAGGTCTATATAACTAATCACGTCATTAGCTGTTAAAGCAACAAATTACTCTAAAAGCCTCTTATTTGTTATTGCAGTCAAATTCCAAACAACATTTGTCTCTCTGCAACATGGCTACTGCATCAGCATGACTGGCATTACTGCCTCTGGCCAGGGAGGTTCGAAGAAGGGGCTGGGGGAAGGCAGTGAATGCCAACGTCTACACTTTGGCCTCAATTTAAGAGGAATCTAAATGCAACGAAGCCTGAAACTTACAGCAACATCAAAAGAATCGCTTGAAGCGGTTCAGGAGTATGTTTTTGTCTCCCAAGTGAGACAGTGCCTAAACAACGTAGCAACTTTTCTATTTCCTTCTCAAAGTACTTAATGTTTTAAGCATTTTTTTATTACACACTCACACTGTTTTTAAAATGCTGTCATGCTTTCAATCATAACAGATTATTAAAAAATGAAAGGCTACAAAAGAAAACAGAAACAATGCTCTTCCAGTGTAAAAGAGTAATGGTAACAAAACTATTATTACCATACTAAACTATGTGCCATTGCACAAATGTATTTTAAAGAAGAATATTTAAAACTATAACAATATATGATTTTGTTGTTGTTGTTTACTAAATAGTATTTTAGAACTCAGAAATAAGATCAGTTGACACACTCTCAGCTCACACTAGACCACAAGTTTTAAGAAATCATCACCTGAAGGCTGGACAACACCATTAATATTGTTGTGGCTGGTGTTTTGTTCCTTCGTTACCTCACTGCGACTAGGAGCGGGTGCACTAACCACTGCAGATGCAGCAAAGTGGGCGCTGGCTGAATCAAGTGTTTTTGACATACAGTCAGAGGTGCTGGAGCCCTGTGGGAAATGAAAAACAAAAAAATTATAGTTATCCAAGTACAAAATGAAATACCACATTACGATTGCTATAATGCACAATTACCAGCAAGTAAATAAATACATCTTCTAAATGCAGTCTAATGCACCATGACATTAAATATTTTCCTATCACAAGTCTGATGAAAAGCTGAAAATCAGTGCCCAAATAAGCGTTGAGCGAGCCCTGCACAATTCATCCAGCCAATGGCACATGCACATCTCAGCACCACAGACCATCTTCATGACATGTTGTTCAGCCTGGAGAAGAGAAGGCTCCAGGGCGACCTTAGAGCCCCTGCCAGTCCCTAACGAGGCTACAGGAAAGCTGGGGAGGGACTCTGGATCAGGGAGTGGAGCCATGGGATGAGGGGTGATGGCTTCAAATTGGAAGAGGGAAGATTTAGATGGGATATCAGGAAAAAATTCTTGATTGTGAGGATGGTGAGGAGACACTCACAATTAGATACAATATACTCACAGTAAAATAAGTTTTCCTAGTAACAGATAACAGCAACAGCTTTTGTATTTTCTTGGTAAGAAACTAATAGAAAACTAAGCTTGACAGAAAAACATTCTTCCCTTGCAAGGCATTACAGAGGAAAAATGTGATTCTTTTAGAAGACAGAAGTAGTAACATTCAGGATGGGGAAGGAATCAAATTAAATATGCAAAACTGTTTTTCCTCTCAGAAGCTACCAATTTTTAGTGCTCAGTGAACATCTGTTCATAACAGAATACAATACCTCATAAAGTAGTTTTAATACAGAAGTCTCTTTGGAGCACTTACACAGAGGATAAAACCAATAAAAACAGTTTGACCTGACAGAGCACCGGCTATTTCTACACTGACTGACTCTGCGGACACAACTAACACATTAAAATATGAAGTCGCTTACCCAACTTTTAAAATGCAGCTGTGTAACTTTAAAAAAAACCAGCCCAACGGGTTTTCATGTTGAAACTTAAAATATTATCTCATTCCAAACAGAAAAAAGAAAGCACAGTATTTGTGCCAGCTACAGTAAGTTGCCTTCTGGGCACTATACGGCAAATTGGAAAAGCATCTTGACCAAAACTCATCCTACATTCATGCTGAAATGTAACATGTTCACTGAGGTGTTGTATTGAGGGTCTAAGAGAGATGAAAAACACAGTAAGCAAAAAGGCAGATATCAGCCTATGACGACATTTAAGGTGCATTACCTGTGCTTTCGGATGAGTCTGCTGTGAGGAATGCTGAGATTGCTGTTTCTGCTGAAGCTGAGCAAGTTGTTGCCTCTGCATTTGAACTAACTGCTGTTGATGTGTCTGAAATTGTTCCTCCGTGATACCCCCTGTTACTACAAAAAAGAAAGTGAAGCTACTGTTAAAACAGGCCTGCGCAAAACAAACAACCGAAACACATGAGTGCATCCATGCTGGAGAACAAGTGGTCGAAGGCAACATACACTGTGTTAGATGCTTGCAGAGATCTTTATATATTCTTACGTAAAGGAGAGCTCAAGCTAAATTTATTTGTTGCGTTCTTTTAGCATTGAATCAATTTGTAACAAAAAGATTCACAGCCTTCATTGCTCTTAGGCAGTTTCTATCTTTGGTGGTTCTCCCTCCAGTAGCTTTAAGTAAGAGCTTAAAGAAATTCTTTTCCTGGTTTTCAGAGAAAACAAGCATGTCCTAAAATTCACAGCAGAGGAAGAAGTACACCAGGCTGAGCTGGGTGCCTTCTTTCCCAGTAACCACTGGGAGTTAATTTCTGTGCATCTCTTCTTCCTACAGGCCCTTATTATTGTCCTTTTCTCCGACACCAGAACGGACTCGGTACAGGAAGCATACACCTACCATTCCAGAACTCCTGCTTCAACAGCGCCACCAGAAGTCACATATTCAAACAGTTTGTATATAGTCCTATACCAATCCTCACCTGAACGGACTATAAACTAATACACAATAAACAAAGCTAATCTCCAGGTCTAAAACTTAGTAGATATTTGCAAATATCACAAAGTGCTGTTTCTTTAGCAAATCCAGTCTGACCTTCCTATTTCACTTTCTTTTCCCCCCTGAAGGAAATGTTCATGTTTCACCTGAACAGGATTTTCTCCACCAATTAGTTTCTTTTTTAAAACACAAGAAGATTTTAAGAGTGACATAATACATTTGATTCTTTATAAGAACGAGGTTAATGCAACCCCAGTAGTATCATCCTCCCAACAAGTGAAGGGAAGTCAGGAAAACTGCTCTCAGTATTCTCCCCCCAAAGAATGGCACACTTGATAACATGAAGCACTTGACAGTATTTGCAGCTTAAAACCTGCGTTTTGTGCAGTTGATGCTAACCTGAGAACTAAGTTCTCCTAGGAGGAAGTAAAAAGAGAATTCTCTTTTCAAAGATTCCCATTCTGAACTGTATTTTTCCAAGACTGAAGCTGTCATTCCTCAGATATCTGGGTTCTGCAGCAGTATCATCTTATCAAGAGACACTGAGCTAACATTAAAACATGAGGCGTTCTATCTTTCAGGGTCTGGCTCTTTCATTTACTAGTTGTAATACCTGCGGTTCTCATGAAATTCCATTCTGAATAAATACCAAAATTAAGACTGTGACTGTTTAGAAGTTAGTAGTGAAACTTCTTCTCTACTGCTACATTACTGAAACAGGCTTCAACCGCGTTAGTAGGGGACTTAAATACCCAATGACTTATACAGTTATTCCTATTAGATTCTAGGGATTTTATTACCATTTCCAACATATTCCAAAATCAAATTTATTTCACACTCAGCTGTACTTTGTTCCTCTTGAATATTCTTACCTATTACTACAAGCACTTAACTGAAAGTCCAGTCAGCTAAACCCGTTAAGTTCCCTTACAGCAGTCCCAAAACATGTTGCACTACTGAAGGCAAGAGAGCCAAGAACAGCATTATGGAGCATTAGATACGTGTACTTCTATTTTTAAGTCCTTTTGTTTTATAAAAAAAATGTTTTAGAACAAGCTTATACAGCACAAAGAAATACCTAAATTGCCTTTGGCCATAATTAACTATTATTTGTCTGCAGTACAGGGGCATTCACCTAAGCTCAAAGTTGCCTTCTTCTACAGCCTTATGTGAAGATGTAATATGGAAAGCAGTCTCTATGGCGGAGGATCATCTCTTTTAGCCTACACATCATTCTGTGTTTTCAATCTCCCTCCCTTCGCACTTTGACACAGACCACGAAGTCATGAAACACTCTATTACGAGGTACAGGGAAGATGATCTTAGTAATGCAGTAATTGCTTACTCTGCCTTTCCACATTTGAATTCCACTCCGTTCCCTACCTATCACCAGATACTTATTCAGTGGTCAGACTGCAGTCAGCTGTTAGCCTTGGTATAAAACAGCAGATGTTCATTAGCACGTTTAATATCATTCGCCTCTGCCAAATCAAACAACTAAAGGGTCCTAGAGAAAAATACAGCAAACCTCTAGGATGTCCCAAGGTGGCCTTTACGGTCACAGTTACGTGCAAGGGTTCTATACTTCTTATAAAAGGTTCTATTTACCAGAATTTTACCTTCCACTGCTGAATACCAGCCCGATTCTATTGAAATACTACAACAGAACAGGGTAAAAAGTCAACATGCAAGTAAGTCTTCCAGGCTCCTGTCCTCCTTGACAGCTTTGGTTTGCATTATCCTACCGCTTCTCTCAGGAGCTGAAGGCTTTAATCAAAGATCATCTTTCAGGCTGCCCCAAAAGTGGCATTTCATTCATCTAATTACTTCTACATGGTATCTAATTCTGGGAAAAAACCTCACCAACCCAACTCTAAAAGGTGAAAGTTTGTTCCACAAGCAAAACTCTTCAACCGAGATGCCATCACCTGCCGTTGTCTTTTGCATCTAGGGACGTGGTAACTGAACAGGTAACTGTCTTGAGTGTGTCACTGGAACTGTCGCTGAAGCGGACTGGAAGCCAAACACACCACACTGACTGTACTGCAAACTGCTGAAGCCTTTGCCTAAAGCCTGCTTCTTACTTCTGTCCCCCAAATCAGCCCAGCTGCACTCTCGGAGCTCAGCAAGCAGGCCAAGTATTACCTAGCTGTCACAAGTAGTACTGCCTACAAATCCCAGGCAACTTTCTTCCTCCATCGTCTCTCCTGACGATCAGGTGTAACCCCAGCTCATCAGGGGATCTCCTTTTACATCTGAGAACTCTTCTGGAGGGTCTCTGGCAAAGAGACCAGCTTATTTTTCCAGATCTAGCGTGTAAGACTACAAGAAGCTTACACAACTGATCAAAGGGATCAGATTGTTTCAGTGGCCTTGTCTCTTAAGGTCATCCAAATTCAGTTTTCTCATTTGCAGTTCTTGTAACACGAGCAAGAGAATAATTTAGTTTTCAACAGTGATTCTTTATTCATGCACTGATTAGGCACTTTCAAGAAAAGACTAGTCACACATTTTAAAATCAGTCTTTCTTCTTTTTGTACAACGCCTACCATTTGAGGAATTACCAGAGTAAGACTTGCTTTATTAATACAAGTGAAAAATATAACGTAGAGGTAACTTTAAATATTCTTGTCCACCAAAACCCAAAGCGAGCAACTCCAAGTCTTCTCCAAACTAAAAGAAAAAAACCAAACCCAGTCAGTTTAACCACTGTCATTGTTTTCTCTAGAGGCAGCGTTATGCTTACAGGTCAGTGTGCTCTAAAATCATCTGATTTCCATAATCATCTCTGCAACAGAATTACTCCAATAAATGCAGCAATAATACCCGTGCTGATTTAATACACAACCAGACTTTGACCAGCCCCTCTAAAATTTACTCACTATTTACTAAGAAAAATTCTAACAGCAGTGCCTCTTGCTGGCTCAGTTATTTGCTGAAGAATTCTGTTGTCTATTGCATCTGATCCTTTACCAAAATTACAGGATTTGGTTTTTAATTTACATCTGTTAAGAAAAAGGTCTTCCATAACCATAAATTGCCTGCATAACGTACTTCAACTACTGAGTGATCTTTATTCAAATCTTCAGATGATTTCTAAGATTACATAACAGAAGTTAATTATTATTCCTCTACAAAGCAGCTTAGAGCCATCAGATTTAGTTTTATGTATACATATTTTTTTAGGTATTTCTCTGTAGTCTCCCACATCATTAAAATGTGTATTTCTCTATTCTCTTCTCAGTTCTCTTCCCTTCACGGTACAAATCTTGAAGTACATGAGTGCTAGTCCACACGTGTATATCAGGTCTGTCATTAATTTGCCATAGAGCACCAACATTTTAGGGTTTTTTATTCTTGTGGATGGCACCACCTGAATGAGAAAGGGACGATATTTTTTTTCTTATGCATACACAGCTGCCTACCAAAACACCGGCCCTCCTTGCTCTGAATATACTGCTTAAACCCTGTTCTCATTTTTGGTTTTTACGTGCCCTTTTTCCCCTGGCTACTGTCATTCTCTTCCACTGCTACAATCTTCATTTATAGTGAAGCCAGGTACGGAGATTTCACAAATCTCTTCAACCTTTTTCTTTCCCTCATTTCTTCATCTACTATTAAAATCGGACATATCATTTTCCACCCCAGTCTTTAAGTAGACTCCACCGCCAGGGTGTGGAAAAACGAGTCTCCCCAGAGCACAATTTAAAGCCTCAAAGTTTTACATCTAACTAATCCCTAAATAACTGATTGATATTTATTACATTATTATGAAAAAATCTACAGAAAGAATAATCAACTCAACCTACATCTTTTTCAGCACCTTTCTCTACCTTGGTGTCCTGACACAAACAGAAATCTTGCAGCATTACTTGCTCGTGTTACATGAAGAGCTACCAGCAAATTCGTCATTGTTCCCTACAGCTTACGGCTCCCGTTTCACATCCTGAACTCTGACAAGTGCTATTCCTTTCCATTTTCTGCGTTTGCTTCGACAAGGCAGCTCTTGATGCTTATCAATAATCCCATCACACAAACTGGCCCCTTTCTGCTACAGGTGCAAGACTCCAGCCCTTCAAGTTCCATACGGAAAAACTTCATACAAAATACGGCCACCACACATTACGTCTGCTCTCTCCACACAGCAGAAAACTATTCTTGTGCAAATCTTTTCACAGGAGAGAATAATATAGAGGTTGCAACAATACTGAAAAGTTATGAAAGTAAATATCCTGTGCTTCTATCAGTACTACACTGATGTTACTTAAGCTAACGCTCAGTCTTCTAAAACCGTAACATAGGGAAAGCTGCTTTTATCTTCAAGAAATTTGTTTTTTTACACATGTAAAGGTATGTTATTGAAGATTAACTACCCAATCCTGCCACTGATGTTAAAAGAGACAGACCGTTCCACATCCATAAAAAGTCAATTATGGAACTCAGAATCAGCCTATTCTATTATCTAAGTATCCTGTTTTACAATACCTAATTCTGTATACACACCACAGAGTAGGAAAATACTCAGATGCCTGTTGATGCTTGGTAGTAGATCTTTTTTGGCACATCTCCAATTGTTCAGCTTTTTAAAGAATTGTACAATTAGAAAGAAGGGACAATGTTAAAACTTAAGCAATTACAACTCCTAGTAATATGAAACAAGTGATGTAAAGACTGCTGATGGAAGCTTCAAGTAATTTTTTCTTTTGGCTGCTTTTATTCCAACTTCAGTGCTTCTACACCCAAATCACTAACAAAGGTTCTACAAAGATCACAAGTGTTGTGTATATTTTATATTCTTGTGAAGCTACTACGAGTAGTTTTGGGTTTTTTTTAAATGTAACAGCGTTTATAAGCAAATGGCTGTCTTGCTCCACTGAAGCTATCGGGTCATAAGGCTGCATGGTAAGAGATGGCTGCACTGGCTACAAGAGTTAGAGATGATATTTAAGGGAAAAGGCAATCACACTTAATCAATGGCTGATGATTTGCTTTAAAAAAAAAAAAACAAAATCAACAGAGAAGGTGCATAATTGGATGCTTCCAGCATCAACATTTTTACTATGATAGATACCAACAGAAAGCAACTTTCTCAGACTTTTTCATGCCACCTCAGCACAGTTACTAACTTACTACTGGTTTTCTGAGATGTTTTGGCAAGGTTCAAAAAGAAAAACTCCAAGAACAAAAAAGACATCTCCCCTTAAGAAACCAACTGCTTTCTTTTGCATTTATAAAGAGCATTCTTTTCTCCTTCAACAAGGTTATACCAATTAAAGTCTTTAAAGCTCAATCACACCTAAGCAATTTTTAAACACAAGCAGAATACTTCCTTTGCATAATGCATGTTTAAGACCAGCACTTTATCAAGATTCTACTGAAAGTGAAATAAAAGCAGAAGGAAGAAGGCTGTTTGCGGAAAATTTTTGTGCATTCTGAGAAATATAAAATAATTAGCTTGTATCTTTGGTTTAGGCACACACCACTGCTGATGTTATCAGTCCAGCCACGCTGGAATTCAGCATTTTAAGTTCCAGAAGCATTCAAATCCTTGCCTACCTGATATGCCATTCTTGCTGGTGTTCAATAAAGCTACAGATGCTGCAGAAACTCTTTTATTATTCACAGTCTGCCCTGGTTTCCTTGAGGTACATTCTTCGCTATCACTGTCCTGGAGATTTAGTAGCCTTGGCTGAAAACACTGCAGTCGACATGATCTGATATTGCTTAGTATTTCAGGAAGGGACAGTCTGTTTTCACAACGTTTATTGGAAGCATTGGTCCGTGAAAAATTAGAAGAAAAGTCTAAAGTCTGGGAAGAGCTTGAAAAACTGTTCAGCATTTCCGGGTCAATCTGTCTCAAGACAGGATCATGTTCTGTGGATATTCGGTCCATTATAACCCTGATTAGAAAGGATGAAAAAAGACATTAGCTTAACTATCTTTTTTTTTTTTAAACTTTTATCCTTTGAAGGGGAGTGAAGAGTAAACATCTCGCAACTGTACCTTCCACCCCTGCCAATTCGTCTTCTTGCAAATCCTATACATCTTCTTGGAATTGTAAGGGTTGTAAGGCAATGCCTGAACCTCAGTTTGTCCAATTCTGCCAATTCGGAGTTTTCATACGGAGAATTAGTTTGGTCCAAACGAGGCTGTAAAGAAAAAAAGAGAAGGCAATTTTGCACTTATTTAGAGACTATTCATTGGTTAGGTTACTCCTAAGTCATTACGAAGCACAGGGAAAAGCACAGAAAACGCTGAAAATGCCCACGGAACTATCACTTGATTAATCTGCTCAGGAAAGTTTGTGTCTTGACTACGGTTTGTGATCAGTCGAGGGCCTTTCCTTCCCATGAATTTGTCTAATCCCGCTAGTAAGGATCAGTAGAATAAAAGCTTTCATCTGTAAAAAATGAGTTTATGAAAAATAAGTGATAGAAATACCTCAAAACTATATGCACGACTCCAGTGCTAAGGACCACGCTACAGTACTTATTGTGATCCACGAAACAACCAAGGCAGCCTGTTCATTTATCGAGGGTCCTGCTGAACCACCAGCTGCACAAAGCAAAGTGACAACCATTCCCAACTCAGCCAGCATGCAGCCTAAGCGTGTAGGTAACTTCGAAAGGGGTTCCTAAATTTGCAATTTAGTTTTAATCGTGAAGCAAATACTGCCAGAGGTAACAGACTGCTCCGAACGGCCTTTGTTCCAACATACGGCATTCAATTACCAGATCTTGACAGTGTATTTTCCCCTATCAGCTTACCTTAGGGCATTTTCACTACTCCCCTAATATCTTCGTTGTTATTATTATGAACTCAAACTGCATAATCTTTACAAACAGAAATGATGTGTGCTGTCTGAAATGTCTTATATGACAGGTTTGTAAATATTCCTTAAAATAATCAATTTTTGTGATCAGGTTAAACCTACAGAATCGGTAGCGCTGCAGATTCAATCAATTTATGTTAAGAGTTAACCAAAACTCAAATGGCTGCCGTAGTTAAAACCCCCCAAACCCTAAAAGGCTAACATTAAGGCTGCTAAATAACCTGCCTCTAAACAGCAATGGAAAAGTACCAGAAAGGAATGAAACACAAGTTTTCAGTCGTTTCAACTTCTTTTGGTGAAGGAGTTAAGTCACAGGTTAAGGAAAAAGTGACAGTAGGAGAAATTCTAAGCAAGAGAGAAGTTTCAGCTAAGCCTCTGGAGCTAAGCAGAAAAGGCGACCAGATTCTCAATCGACAGGTAAAGAAACTCACCCAAACTGAAACAAGTTAAGAGGCCACATGGGAAACGGGTGGCAGAGAGACAAGTATGTCTTAAATAACCTACTAATAAATCTCTAAAAGGAGAGCAAGTAGTTAAAAATAACGACATATTCTTGGAAAGACCGAGTTGCCTGTGGCATTC
Source organism: Chionis minor (assembly GCA_013398295.1). NCBI lineage: Eukaryota > Metazoa > Chordata > Aves > Charadriiformes > Chionidae > Chionis > Chionis minor. The sequence continues at coordinate 391,346 of VZSF01006625.1, read as the reverse complement.
TGGAATGAGCACAGCACAGCAGGACAATGCAAAGCCGGCACGGGAGCAGGTGCCGGACACGCCTGACCTGTGCAAAGAACCTTCACTACAGCTTGTAGGAGATGCCCACGCTATAATGTGAGTATTCTGGGAGGGTCTCTGGGCTTCTCAAACAGCCTCCCTAGTGTCTAAATAACTCCTCTATTGATGGCTCTAAAGGCTACATAATTCTTTTGTTATGCAGCTTTGTTCTTCCCATGGGAAGCAAGCACAGAAAAACCGGACTCGCTACAGCACTGTGTTACCTCTCCTGGTCCTCTGCAGCCTAAATCTCCCGGTCTATAAACAAATGCTTGGTAAAAAATGTCACTGTCAGTGGTTCTGAGATGATGACAGGACATCTATAATTAGTCTCTGCCCTCTGCACATCCTTGCAATTGCAACCTGATGGTTTTCAATATAGATACAGCTTGCACTGATGTAAAAAGAAAATTTTGACTTAACTGTATGAAAAAAGCCTCAACAGATTTCACCCCTCTGCTTCAGTAGCAGACTCTACTCAATGCCCCAGTAGGATCTCTCAGCAGGTCTGAGAACTGGGACAACCGGTATCTAACTCTAATGAGCTCCACAAGCTGGGAAGAAAGGACATGCTAAGAGAAACAAAAAGTCTCTCCTTTCTTAACAGTGTTGGAATTGGGCTGCAGGCAACACATTGTATTACCTTCAGGTAACCACAGACACAGTACAATGGGAATAATTCCCATGAAGACTGAAAACCATTGTCTTTGGATTCACCAAATCAGAGCTTTGGTGGTCAAAGTGGGAAAAGAAGAACTTTCACATTTGCACTATGCCAATCTAAATTAAAAAAACCAAACAAACCAACCAACAATGTAACAAAAACACCACGCTAAATCCAACAGCAGATAGTCTTACAGCATAATACTGGCATCCCGCTCTTCTCCTGAAAGCACAAGGTCCATCAGGGTCATTTTCTTCTTCCGCTTCTGATACTGGCGAAGGTACCTAGACCAGAAAGCAAAGTCATTCTTCCAACTGCCAGGTTTGTATAATATAATCTTATTTATTATACCAGTTTATATTTATATAATACGAACTGCCACACTTATATATTAAATGCAAGCTTCTCTGAAGAAGAAAACAAACTCATAGTTTACGCCAGCATCTTTTATATATGTCCACTGTCCAGCAGAGCTATTTGTCACTGCAAGCCAGACTGGCCAAATTACAGGCAAGAGAGATGTCTTCCCTGTACGCTGAGATCTGTAACGGACCGTTACCTGTGGGAACTCATCTTCATCTGAGCTGTGGAAGTCATACTGTTTGATGTCACTCTTGTTGATAACGGGCAAGGGCTCAGCAGAGGGCTGTTGAGGAGTTACTACGCACTCTATTTTAGGTTTCTTTAGATACTTCTTCTTTTGACGTACAACATCTGACACCTCCTCCTTTAGAGATGAATGATGAGGATGCTGTTTGTGAAAAAACAAACAAAAAATTTGAGGAAAAGAAAATCATTAACCTTTCCTCTTCTCATGCCTTGAAGACGTAACTGCTTATCTTCCAAAGCCGCTCAACATGCAGCATCTGCAGAATATTTCAGACACATAATGCAAAATTTATTCAAAACGTTAAAAACCCCAGAACTTTACCTCTGATCGTCTTTACAGATATTCACTAATAAACAAACTGAAAGCTTTCAAGAGGTTCCTTGCTTTGCAGTACCTTCAGTATATTGTAATTGGAAATCCTATTCCAATTAATTCCTGACATCTCAGCTTTCTACGGCAAGTGTTTTCAATCTTCTGAACCGCTCAGATATGTTCAAAAGAAATGATGTAATTTGTTTCATGTTTCTCAGATAGTTTATATTTTTGAAAAGAGGTAATGTTATTTGGTTTTGCTATTTAAGGTTTTGCTAACAAACAGTCTGTAGTAAGCAACTCCGTCAACACTGAACTGTTCACTTGAACACAAACACTGTTAGACTTCAAAGCTTTTAAATTAAAAGGAAGATTTCTTCACTTGCAAAATTCTCAATTACAAGTAACAGCCAGTGCTGTTTTGAAAAAGTGTTTAAATTTACCCCAAGTTACCACTTCTCAATAGCAGCCTGACTGAAACTAGGGCGAGTAATGGAGCTCAGCTTCATAGCTGGAGCCGAGAAACACTGAATTCCTGCGCGAGAACCAAGATTTGTATTCAGTCCGGTGCCCACTAGGTGTCGTGGGTGCTAAACACAAATTTCAAAAGGTCTTCAGGCTCTTCAGCCTTGCAGCCAAGCATTTTATAGTAACTAGTAGTTCAGGTTGTTTCTTAAAAACACCACTAAATTCAAACTTGGGTGCATTTTCACAGAATCACAATTTTCTTCCTGTCACGTTACCAGTGGAACATCAAGTCTTACCCTTTTTCTATACTGTACTCCGTTCAGTGAGCTTAACTATACTGATGACATTTAAATGGTTTGCAGTGGAAACTTGCGTTTGGGGGTTTTGTTTGTTTTAAAAAGATGACTGTCTAGTATTTATGTTTTAAAGCAAAGATAGCTCCTAAAAGGAAGAAAAGGTACCTATGGCTTAAGCAGCAACTAAAGGAAACACGATATGATGGAAGAAGTAGAAACAAGATAAGCAGAACAACTATTTGTAATAATACATTTATGCTATGACTGGAAGCAGTTACTTTTGCAATCAATGCCCACATTAACTGCAAAAAAACCCCTCAAACCTTATTCTAAAGTAGTAATTTCAAAAACATTAACCTGAGACAGACACATTTGTCAATACTGCTGCTTGTAATATAAGCTGCTTATGGCTATACTACTGCCTTTCATTTAAATCTACTGGAATACCACATCCCCAGAACTAACAAATACAGTCATAGTCATGGTTAACGAGGATCTTCCTGCAAAAAGTATTTTAATTCTCTTCTGCGCAGACATAAAGACTGTCCTCGTAGGAAGATCATAATGAGTACTCAAAATATTACAATCTGATTAGTTACTGGATCTGAATGGTGACAGAAGATGCAGAGTTCCCTTTGATGTGGCAGGGGTTTTTTTTATTTTGGTTTTTTTGAGTGGAATATGTTCCTTCATGAGACAAGAAAAAAGAAAACCATTAAAGCTGAGCATCTCTAGCTATGGATTATTCTTAGACTACTTCTTGTCCAGATGTTAATAACAAGGTCAATTACACAAATAAAACTAGACCCATTGCTTTTCCGTAGAGATTTTTAAAGAAGTGTAAAGGAAGACACTGTGGAAGTAGCATGTAAGTACAGCATTCCACAACTGTGCTAATTTCAGAAAGACAACATAACCAGTGTGACACACAGCAGCTCAAGCCTTAAATCCAGCTGCACTCCCTCTCTCCGAGCAGCCTTCCCTCCCTTTGCAGAAACTAAAGATTCCAAATTTAGCCACTCTTTCTTCCACCTTCCTGTGGTTGCTACTTACCTAATACTGAAGGCCAAGCTGTCGCAGACGTAAAAATACCTACTCAGTATCACCGAGAAGCATAGAGGCCTCAATAATAACAAACCACTACAAACTCCAGTTTTTTTTAAAGCATTTTTTAAAACATTAGTTGCTTACAACTTTTTTCAGCTGTCAACAAGATGTAACAGTTGCATTCTTGTGCCTGGAAATGTTACTAATCAAAGATCACTTCGCAGTCCGGCATAGTCTCTAGAATCCTTTGGCATTCCAGGTGTAATTCAGTAAAATCCTGTATTTTCAGGACTGTCTTTGCACTGGGGGCCAGCCAGTACTCACAGACAACACTAACAGAAAGATTCAGTGCTCTAGTCTCCCTTTGAAGGGAGAAGGAAAAATAACTCACTATACTTTGCAATCTCATGGAGGCCCTGATGTCCACTTAACACCTTTGTGTTTACACCACCTTACAAGGAAAGAGACAGAGCTGAGAAGGAAACTGAAGAGCTCTACAATGCTGCTGTTTAAAGAAACCAACAACGCCAGCCAACCCTTTCACAACTCCGGTGGGAGAAACAACAAATGTTAGACTGGAAACAAGCATAGCAGTCTCCTGGTCCCCCACCTTCAAGTACGGCAGCCTCCTACTCCGTTCCGTTTCCAAAGCAAACACCTGCAGGGTGTATCCCAAAGAATGACGAAACCGCTCACAAGAGACTCGCAGAAGAAAGCTTACCTTAACTTTACATTCTTGAACTTTGTGATGATTTCCATTATGGAGACTGGATGGAGTTGTGCTCATCTCTTTCTCAGGTCTATTAAGCTTCACCTCATTGAGGATTTCACCTCCGTAATCACCCAAATGGTACCTTGAAAAACACAATTAAAAATATAATACCGCATTTCCACTGGGAAATATTTGAAAGACACAAAACAGTGTCAAGATAAACACTCTGCATAAACCCCTTTTATTTCAGCCACGGAAGTTTATGGTGCTACATAAGCCTTCAGCCCTGCATGCGTGCAGACGACCAGCATTCACACAGAAATAAATGACAGGAGGTGTTTTCCAACATATTTAATGAAAATCAAAGCCCTGGCATTATAAATGACTTCTTAAAGTTAAAATTTGCAATTTTACCTTTTCTCAACAACTTCTAATGTTAAATGCAATAGCTCGCGCTTTGTTTTCTCTCTTCTCTTAATCATCTCCAAAATTGTTATGGCTCTGCTAAACTCTCTTCTTAATTTCAACATCTTCTCATACGACGCTTCATCATTCTTTCGATTCTATTGAAAGATTAAACAAATTTTAAGTCAAAAGCAAAACCTGTGAGGCATGAATAGGAAAAAAAAGTTAAATAACGCTGCCACAAATGAGACTTACATGAGTACACTCAGAAGGAACTTTTCCCAAAGCATAACTTAGTTGGTGGACAAAGCTACAAAAAGCAGCTTTGAAGATTAAGCTGAAAAAGAAGTTTCCAGACACTTCCTCCCATGCTTTCTCTGCTCAGATTCCGTATCAACCCAGTGGAACTGTGTCAGAACAAGGAATTCAAGACTTGGTTCCTAAACCACTTTTTTTTTACCTTGATTCTGCAGACGACAAGGTTGTGTGTGTGTGTAGAAAGTTGATGTAAAATGCTGCGTAATTACAGATTTTCTAGTTCAAAGCAATCCATGCTACAAATACAAAAACTGAACTATTTACTCCATGGCAAATGGAAGATCGTTTTCCCCTTGCTCCCAGAAGGGGAAGTGAGTAACCTAGCAAGTCCCGCAGCTGCTTGTCGCAGCTGTGCGATATGTGCCAATACCAATAAATTACCCTTTGAGTTTCAGCTTTCTAGAAAACGGACAGACTGTCAGTTGTCTATCAGAACTGATGGATTACACACTGACTACATCCTTCAGCAGGTCTGAAGTCTAGCTGGGTCACCCAACGTTGCAACTGTTCATAGACACGACCAGATCAGTAACTGTGGACACCACAGGACAGATCCTGCGAGATGCTGGATAGGAATCAGAATGATTCTTAGCACTGCAGGATTTAAAGTGACAACTTTAGAACAGTAAAGTGTGACCAGTTACCTTTCTTGTCTGCATCTTCTCAGTTCTCCTCCGGAAGGCAACGTAAGGGTCATTGTTGGTGGAGCCATCCCTCTTTTCCTGTTTGATTTGGGGGATGAGGGATGGCCCTCTGCAATTCTTACGCTTTCTCACCCAGTAGTCATATACAGCCTTAATAAGGTAGTCATCCTCATTTAGCAGCAATTTAGCTTCCTGAAGTGTTACAAGCTAAGAGAGATAATTGAAAAGGTGCAATTAAGATGAGGGTGGGGTAGTGCTGCAGGGAGAAAGTCACCACACATTCACATCTCCTGCGTACTTTCTAAATAAACTTGATTCTTTCCTAGCCTGAGATACTAAAGGGAGGAAAAACAATATCGATCTAAATTGAAGTACTTAAGCCACCAGTTGGTATTCCTAAATTCAACATATAGTTCCCAAATTTTCTGACTCAGTATCATCATCTCTCAGAAAGTTTCATACGAAAGCCTACAACATCATCAATTTTTCAAGAAATCTGAAAACGCTGTTTGAAACTATTACAAGCACAGGATATAAATAACTTACTACAGTCTGCAGATCCTGATTTAGGAATCACTGACTATTTTTTTCCTAAAAAAAAGAAGCTTCTTATTGGTTAGCCATTACTAACATAAGATTGTTTGCAGTTTAACGTTGATTCCCCTAGAAGATATTTTACTGTAGAGAGTATGTATTCTGAAGTAAATTAGTTTCTTATTTTTTCCCCCAAAATGTTTACTTTGTGACAAAAAAGGATAACAACTGTCCCTGTTTATTACAACTCAGAGATACAAAGACATTCACTTCCAAGGTAAGTTATTTCAGTAGGAGGTAGTTAAACACAGGTAATTAAATGATAACTTTTTTCCTTTTTCTGTTAACTTTTTTTATATGGAAATCAGACTCTTAAGTAAATGCAAAAACCATCGTTGACTAACTAGCACCTTAGTATAACATGTTCATGTCATCTTAAACCTGTTCATGACATAAAAAGAAAACAGTATTTCTCATATTACTCAGAAGTGGGACAGCACTTCATCTTCCCCATTAATTCGAAAAATATCAACCAAACAACTTAAATCTGCTGTTTTGCAACACGTCAAATTATGCTAAATCTCATCCCTACATTAGGGTAAGTAGAAAACCAAACAAGACATTTCAGAAAAATAAGGATATCCTCAGTGTAACCACTGCTACTATGTACATGTTAATTCCAGCCAGAACAGAACAAACCCCTTGCAATCTATGGTGGAACTAGGAAAACTGTGAACTGTTTTTAAAAGAAAGAAAGGAAAGAAAAAAAAAAAAAGGAGGAGGCCACTGATTCCTCTGTATTTATGACCTCATGCAGCATTAAGACAGTAATTTCACATCTGTTCTACCTAGAACGGACACTGAATTGGAGTAAAACTTTCTTTCTTCCATCTGTGCAGTTTCTGCTACAAGGGTCTAATCTTAACAAGTGCTTTCCTTCACTGTCTGTGCTTCTACATTTCTACCCTTGAAACTTCAACTGAAGTCAATGTCCAACAACTGAAACAAAGAATTTGGATTCTCACGTATGTTTACAGCCAAGTCTGTACACCCAGCAATCACCAGAAGCTTCTTCCACACCAACACAGGTAAAATGAGATGTTTTAAGTTGCCCCCTCTAACACACTGTGGTTAGGAATTAAAATTTAAGCGCATCTCCCCCCAAGCAACCCCCCAAGCTCCTTCCCCACCTGTTTTTCTAAGTTACCAATACTGGCAATAAGAGACAGCAATGTCATTGCTGGGTAACCGCAGACTCACACAAACACTCTCAGCCTGTTAGAAAGAAATACAACAAATTGAAAACCAAAACCCACCCAGAACCACCCCACCAGAAAACTCAGAAATCAAAAAGCCTCAGCCATTTCTTAACACAGTACAATACCTGACTAGAACTGGCTTTTTCGAGCCTGTCAACCATTATTTCAAACTGCAGCGGCTTGATTTCCATCTTCCGATTTAGTCTGTTCAGTAAGGTTTCATCCTCAGAGTCCATATCATAATCTGGCTGTTCATTGTCCAGATTAAAGGCTGAAATAAAAATACACATATGCAAAAGGAGTTAAATGCTTGGTAAATAACACACTATGGAAACAGAAAAGCATGCATCTGACAGTCAGAAATAAAAAGTGATCGATAAAAGCTCGGACTAGCACATCTCTGACTTCCAATACAAGGGGAATCAAAGAAGTTCCATTTCAAGTGGCTTGAAAGGGTCACAGGGAAAAAAAAGCTTTACTTAAAAAATTACCACAAATTTTAATATATCTTTGCAAAACAAGAGCAAAAATGCTTCTTAATGCTGTTATAAAACAGCTCCTCTAGAATATCATGGTAATATTCTTAACAATTCAGATCATTTTCCATCTAATCCCAGACTTGGAGAAAAAGCATGTATGCTGAAGTTCCAATATAATTTCAGTTGCCCATTTTTAAAGTCTTAGAATATTAATAGTCTAAACTTTTCATCTTTTTTTTTTCCCCCACCTTCATATCACCGTGCAACAAACTGTAAGAGTGCTACACCAGCCCTGTGGGAACTGTTACTTTTCCCCCAAAACTAACTCAACTGCAGATGCAGAACCTGAACATTCCTCCATATTCTCCAAGTAAGTTCCCAACTTTACAGCAAAGCTTGTGTCTTTATTACAGATTGCACTACTCCTTTTCCATCCTTACACAAAGTTCCTGGTCCTACTAAAAGCAGGAGAAAGTTATCATTCAGGTAACATCGCAGTAAATTTTTACAAGTATGAGCAAATTGCATACAACAGCAAGAATTCTTAATATGAAACATTAATTGTACCTAGTAAAACCTTGGGAGAGGTGAAGGATTAACTACAACTCTCCAAATAATTCAATCAACGAGTTACTGTATTAACAGCAGCGAAGACTTGTTGAAATACATTCTATTCTTATTAGGCAAATACCACTGCCTTATCTTTACTCATCTTAACCCATGGCTATACCTAAAAATCCCTGCTACTAAGCTTCCCAGGGCGCTTTGAGAGGACTTTAAAACAAAAACTTGGAAGACCAAGAGCAAAAAAACCCCAGCCTTCAAAGCAAATGGTAATATTTCCCTCCCATGGGCTCAACAGCCAACAAACAGGTAGTAAGCAGCACATTCCTTCCACGGCTCTGACTAGTCCAAGACCAATCTTTCCATACTCCAAAGCAGTAATTAGCTGCACCACCACCAGCACTCAGTCTGTCTGACTACGCGTGGAACCTCCGTCAGGGACAGCGGGGAAGCGCTAACGAGCAGCCCCTCACCGTTCTGAGCTGCCAAGTGCTCCCTCCCAGGAGAGACAGAGCTCGGCTCTACCGGCTCTGACACCACCACGGAGTCAGACGCCTTCTCTGGCCCAACACACGCACTGTACACATACTGTAAAAATTCAGTTCAAGAAGAAGTTAGTAACAGCAAGCCGTAACTATATAATTAATAATGTTAACTCAATAATACAAGTTGCACGGCACTTGTCACTTTGGGCACGTGACCCACAGCACTCCCTGTAACAATTAGCAACTGCATATTAAATTACACCTTACAACATTGGGTCCTGCTTCGCTTGTGACACTCCATAGGAATCAAAAGTTTTGAGATAAAAACTGACCCAGATTTTTTTTTTTTAAATCCATAGTTCGGTGAAATTGCATTAAAAACATCCCCAGGTGAGAAGAGAGGAAGTCACTGTGCCTGGGGTGAGGGGAACAGCCAGCGACCGGCCCAGTGCCAGTGAGGCAGCTGCCAGGTGTTGGTGCTGATGAAACCAGCCTGCCACAGGTCACCTTCGGCTCCTCTCAGCTTTGCTCCCTCCCCTCCTGCGTGGGCGCAGCGGAACCGCCTCGGAGCGCTGCAGTGGTGGCACCAACACTGCACTGCACCGGCCAGACTGAAACTGGGTGAGCTGTCCCACCCGAGCTGTCCCCCTCACGCTCCCTAACTCCGCTCCAAAGCTTCTCTCATCCAGCACCAACCACTGCTCAAACGCGGACCGAGTACGCCTGACTCCACCTGCTGTTCACCCGAGTTCCATTCACACCCCTCCTGCCCCCACAGAATGATGCCCAATATTGCACTTCCCCTCCGCTACCATTTGTAACTCAATGGCCTCTTAAGCATAAACTGCCACTTTCACCAGAAAGTAAAATTGCAAAAGTTTCCCCCACACCTCAAGACCATCCCCAGAGCCTACAAAACTACGACGGTCCTAATGAATGTGGTTTCACAGCATACAAACAACTCTGCTCAAGGGAGGTGGCCAAAGTTTCCTAGACCAGATATTCCCATGGCTGTGGGAGAGCTCTCGTAACAATAAAGCAAGTCTCTCTTCTCCAAAAAACTAGGGGTTTAACCACATTCTCACAGATGATGTGACAACGCACAGAAATCCATTAAAGTCCACAAAAGGCACTGCTTATTTACCCTCAGACAGATAGTGATCTTACACCCCAAAAAAGGCAACCAGTTACCTGTCAGTAGGTAATTCAGTAAATCCCCTGTGAACTAAGTGTCTCGAGTCAGTATTTCTGAACCAGAGTATAGGAGAGGAGGGGCACCCCCATGCCGGGAAGACGTGATGCTGCTCACCCGTACGCTGCAAGCAGTGATGGAAAGCCTGCCTTCATCTCCAGGTGAGGAACACAGTCACTGAAAGCTCTGGAACCACGCACCTCCCTGAACCACCTTCCAGAACAAAACTGGACAGGCTCAAGTGAGATGCAACCAGCAGGAGACACCGAGGCAAGCAAGAAGAAAAGAGAAAGCCCAACCATTCTGTCGACAAGCAACTTAAGAGGCCAACCATCCTCTGGAACGCACCGGGAGTATTACTGATGGACAGAAGGTGAGGTCTTCACCTCAAGCAGAGACGGCAGATTACTGCACGGCCACCATGCAAAGCGACCCTACGGTGCACCTCAGCTGAAAGCCGGACAGTGCCTCCCTCTCCCTGCTCACTGTCAGCGAGCTGAACCAGTCTGCAGAGTTATCCAGTAAGCATCAGGACCAGTTCAGGACACACAGGGGTGTACGCAACCAGACGTGGAACAGGGAAGAAGAGTGGAACCTCCCCTTCTGGCTGTTGTATCGGTTTATCCGCTCCTGCGAACCACTGGCTAAGTAAGAGGTCAAGTTCACCTAACTTCGTCCACAGCACTAAATTACTCACTGATACATCATCAGCTCTCTTAGCAGTCATTCTGAGCTTCACGAATAACAGAAGTAGAGCTGAAAAACTGGCAAATGGAAAAAAAAACACTTTAATCCTTAAAAAAAACCCCAAAACTACACCCTGAATTCCAACTCTATAAAAATATTTTGACAAATAATCAAAATGACAAGATAAAAGGTATCCAACGTGTACTTGCCCGGAGTAAGTGACATCAAATAAATACAGCCTCATTTTCTTATGCAAAAAGGCATTGGTACTGTGAGAGAAGTCGTAGCCCTTGTCACACATCCCGCTTTTCCTGCCTCCTAGCAATGCTCTTCTTTTGCTAGCAACGCTTCTCACCCTGTTTGTCACGGCCTGTAGTTATCAATACGGCTTGCTTTCAAAGACAGGGGTTTTCCACAGAGGCAGCAAGTTAACGATCCTGCAGCGACAGAAGCAATACCTGCAGCCCACCTCCTCTCTCACTGCAGACAGGAAGGCTGCAAAGCCTCAGCAGCCTGCGGATGTCCGTGAGTCCCAGGAAACGCAAAGCTATCCCTCCTCCTTTACCTGCTGCACGCAATCAGAAGGAGTTAAGGAAGCCCAAGCTGGCTCATCACAGCTCTGGGACACTCATGGAAGTGTACTCCTTCCCTGAAGTTTGTCCATCGCTGCACTTTGAAACACATTTTCAGTGACATCCTTAATCATCAGTTTTCTTCTATTCCCAAGCACTGAGAGAACTGCACCAGTTCCAGAAAAAGCCATTTTTCATCCTGGCCTTGGCCTCTAGAATGGCAGCTCGCTGGCTCCAAAAGCCGTCACAAGACGCAGGTGGTTTATGTGCTGTGAGATCCAACCATCCATCACCACGCGCCGTTTCTCCCCTGCCATAGCAACCCGCGCAACTGTTCATTCACGCCTGCACCAATTACTGAAGAACTAGACCGAGCCACAGAAAGCACGGTACTTCAGAGGACCTGCTACTAGTTAGTGTTTTAAGACCATCCAATGTGCTAGTTCATGTAGTTAAAAATGGATCATCTATATCCCCTTCTCCTGCTTGTTCCTGGGAGACTCTTGCGACTGACTGATCAATCTCACCTTCCTACTCCAAAATTTCTGCGTTTCTCCACACTGCACGTTTCTCCACGGTGCTGTTGGGCAGGGCCTAGTGATCCTACCAGTAAGTTTATCTCATACGAACACTCAGAACTTGTTGCTTTGCTAATTGCTGCTGCAAAATGAACATCCTACTTTACATCCTCTGCCACTCTAACCACTCCCAATGGCAGTCCTGCTCGGAGGGATTTGCTTTTGTTTACTTGAGCTCCCCTAGGAAATGAATTTATACAAACTTACAGAAATGCACTCAGTTTTAAGTTAAGTTACATTACATTGGGTTTAACTGAACTTTCATTTCATTTAGCCAACTAAACCCAGGCTGTGGTCCCACGGTCATTTTACACTGCCAGAGGCGTGAGTTACCACCGAAATAAGTGGTTCCAGTAGGTTCCCTCCCCAGCAAGCCACCTTCCTGTCACCTTGCTTGTGCCAACCCCAGCAATCATGCAGTGAGCCGAGACAGAAAACTGATAAATATGGAGTTTCAGCTAACCAAAAAATGAAAGACAAGGTTCCTGCCAGCTCCGTTCCCAGAGTTAGCACCCCGTGACCACAACTGCCAGCAGAACGGCACGGGCTGTAAGAACGGAGTGGGCAGCGTTGACTCTGACGGCAGCAGACACATCTGTGCTGACCGAGAGCAAATGAAGAACCACAATATGGTAATTATAGCCAAAGTAATTAACAAAGCAGCCAAACACCACCTCAGTGGCAAGGCTGTAGCACCTGGCTGGAACAGAGCTTCAAGCACTCCTCACCTGCACCGAAATACCTCGGGGAGGGGGGGCAGCATGCAAATACCTATTTTACATAGCCAGGCTGCGAGCCCACAGCCTGAACGGATCCGGCTACAGCATCCTCTCAAAACATGGAACACACAATGAATAAAAAATGGCCAACGCAGTTATGTGAAATGCACACACTTCACTTCAAATTAAAAAAAAAAAGAGATAAAAAGAGTGACTAGAGTTCATCCCATATAACTTAATGAAAATTATTTGAATAATCTGGCTGTATTACTTATGATAAAGCACTAGTTTAGTACCATTACTAAATTATTAGTCTAGATTACTAGATTATTAAATATAAAATCATTACTTTATATACAGAAATAGGTAAAATACATATATTATATAATACATATATTAACAATATTTTTTTACTCCATTCTTATTGTTTCCAGTAGGGACATTAGTTTTCCTACACCCACCTAGCTCACTTAATTCCAACATAGGTGCAAGTGTACTAACTTACTTTCTCTGCTGCATATTAATAACTTACAATGCATCTCCATGTTACTTAAACTACAAATGTTCCTGGAAAATTATTAAGCATACTGGAATAATTACAATAGTTGGAGGCTTCTGTTTATAGTCAGTTCAAAATCACCTGAATTGGTGCTACCCAAGTCCAACAGTGCCTGGAATCCACGCTTATTCATGAATTCCACGGGTCACAAGGAAATTAACTTTCCCCTGCCTGGAACCACTGGGCCAAATAAAAGAATTATATTAGGAAAGTTAAAAATACTAAAAACCCAGGCTACCAGCTGAACTGCAAAATTATTATGGTTTACTCATAATTTTCTAGTAATAACCACCAGTAAGTATGGATTACAGTACATGGCTCCTTGCCTTCTATCAGTTTACATAACTCCCCTGGCCAAAGTAAGTATTGCTGCTCTTTGTGCTTTTAGCACTAAAAAAGAATTTCTAAGCAGTTTATGTAGCATAAAGCTGCCTTGTATCACACCTACTCCAACCAGAATATGTGGGAAAAATTATCTTGGAGCAGTATCTGATGTTTATCTTCAGCTCAAATACCTTCTGTAATTCTGTCCAGAAAGACTGTGAGTCTCAACAAGACAAAGAACATTTTGGCATAATATATTTAACACTTTTAGACATGTTTATTAATATTTACAGTGTTTCTGGCAACGTCCAACAAAGAAAAGAATAAAATACATTCCTCATTCAGCAGCTTCATTTCAGTTAATGCAACCTGCCTTGCCTGCAGGTTTGGTTCTTCTATTAAGGAGAAAAATACTTAATCAATTTCCTTTAGCTCGTTTCTCACGCTACCAAGTATGATCTCTACTATATGACAGAGAATCTTGAGCATGTTATGTCACAAAAATCTCTTCACTTCGTAAATACACAGAAAAAACAGGAGACTTCATCACATTAGTGGGAAATGATGCAAGGATGTTCAATATACAGCCAGGTTTGGGCTCAAGTATCTTCGCGTTACCTCCGTTTCAGTCGTGTTTATAAGCAGAGGACATGCAAACATAAAATGCCTTCCCCGCTCACATCTACATGCAGAGCAATTCCCTCTTGTTGAGGCAGCTGGAAAAACGCGTGTGGGGAACAGGTTATCACCACACTCCCTCTGGCAAGAGGAAGTTCAGTAAGGTCACTACTGGCTGCACAAAGCCCAAAACTAATGACTGACGACCACATTCCTGTTCAAGGCTCTTTAGCTTATCCCTGTCAATCGTCTTCACAATACGACTGAGAACCAGAAACACGAACCAGTGGTGAGAAAAGTCTTCTACAGAGCCCCAGGACTGAATTTCTGTTTGACCATGAAGACTGCCAAGCCACTGCGATGACTGAATCCAAGGTTTTGCTATGAAGATGACTCCTGGGAGAAGTCCGAGTCATAAAACAACCCCCTAGAACCACACGCTGCAATGGACAAACATGATTTGTGCGCCAAGGAACAACCGAACTCGAAACGTGCGTCACTGCCAACAGCACATCAACCAAAAAAGCGTTACAATTAATCCAGAGACCACTATAATTAACAAGTTTAGACTAATTAATTAGATCTTTTAAGACAAAGGAAGCTAAACTCATACAAAAGAATACTTCCTTTTATCTATAAAATAAGCTCAGAGTTCCCTAAAGGGAACTCTCTACAATTTTAGCAAAACACAGAGAAAAATAACTGTTACCCACAGCCCAGCATGCATCCGTGCTACAGTGAATAGTCTCGACTGCACTGTGAGCACAGCTGAAACTGAACCTGCGAGAACTCTACCACAAGCAGCAGAATGAAGGCTGATTTCATTACAAGAACTCTTCTATTGCCTTGATCCGCACATTTATATAGAACTTCGGAGTTAACAGGCATTCCAGACTCATTCAGCGAGCAAGACAACCCCTCATTAGCATAAGCAACTAGGAGGCAGCCAGGCCCGTTCAGTTATTCCTTCTCAGAATTAGGGAAAAAAAAAAAAAAGAACAGATTGACCAACAATAGTGGATGACCAACAGAGAGCATAAGGCTTGCCAGCTACCATACATGGCGATACACTATCAGCACAGAGCCCATAAACAAATAAAGTAGGAAAAAACCCCTCACATTTATACCTTCAACCTTAAATTCTTCCAGAACTTGAGAAGAAACACTGGGATTTACATATAAAAAGCCCCCTTGGATTTTTGAGTTGTCCCACTTTCTGAATAGTTCTGAGTTGCACTTTCTGAGCAACTTTGTCCTCAAGATTGTCTGACAATTACACAGTTTAAATAAAGGGGGCGAGGGGGAAACAAACCCAACATTTGTTAACTTACGTTGAATGTGAATGAACTGCTTTGGTTGCTTAAACTCTCCTTTATACAAACGATTGTAATAGTTGACATTGCTCTCCGCTTCAGGGACCGGGATAACCATGCTCTCTTTCTTTTCTCTGAAAACTTGTTGTGCTGAGATAGCCCGTTGCAAATGATGTTCCTGCAAGAGGAAAAGAGTAAGAGTTCGTTTATTTAGGTATCAGTACACAGAATTGCATACAAAGACAGTCATCTTTTTCTCCTACTGTTTTCCTGGTATTCTACAGGGGACCCAGATAAAAGAGCTGAGGCTTTGCTGCATTTCAGAGGTCAGCAGGATGCTTGCTTCCAGGTTAGCGACAGGAGATGTGTCCTCCATCACTTAGCGTACTGGGGTTCCTAACTGATAGGAATCTTGGAGCCCCAGTGAACGTAAGGCAGGACTACAAACAGATGAAAAGAGCCCTTTGTTCACACAACAGCCCACACCTTCTACCAGGCTGGGAAAAAGTCAAACATTTAAACAACACAAGACAACGCCAGTAGAAAATTAGGGCTGGTATACGCCAAACTCATCAAAACCAGTCATAGAGAAAACTTATGCAAGCTCGCTTAACAGATGCATAGCAAGTCCTTTAAAGTATTATAAGCAACAGATCCAAATCAAAAGAATAGCTGATTTCATCATTCCTGTCTACCCAGCAATTCTTACCACTTTGCTTTCTTTAAAGTTCAGCTAGTTAAGAGCAACAGAAAAAGTAGTTGTCACAGAACAACACTCGAAAAGCACGGACTCCCTAAGCAGGCACCACTTCATTTTATTCTTTCAGGACAGGAATCAATTGCTACAGAATCATTTCAAGTGAAATGAAAAAAATCACAAGAAGTGTATTAATTTGCAGAGATTTTCCACACATCATTTTATTAGTTAACTCAGTGAAACTCATCTACTGCTGCAAGTCAGCACTAACCTGTGGCTTTTCTCTCGAAGATTTTTGATGACTACTAATGTTAAACTTTGGCAAAAAAACCCAGTACAAATGCAGCGTTCTGATTCACACCATTGTCCATGCAACACTTCGGTGCAGTCCGCAGAGCCCTCGGTGTGAACCCAGCGGCCACAAAAGGAGCCCCCCCGGCACCCCCTCAGATGGTGGGAAGGTTTTGAATGTTACCCCTCTCGCTGCCTCCCCCGCCTTGAGCCAGAGGCTGGCAGCTGTACAGCGCATGTGTGCGCTCCAGACCCTCCAGCGCAGTCTGCTCATTTAAACCATCACAAAAATGTCTCGGGATAACGCTCCAAATGGCTGAGTTGGCACATGCTGCCTTCTGCACACCCAGTAAAGAGGAAGAGCAGTCGTCTTCACCAGGACGAGAGCTTCAATCACCAGTCATTTACTTGGGAAAGTCAAGTCATGAGCCCACCACCCGTCCAAGTCAAGTATAAAACAAGCAAACTGCAGTCTCCTGGCAGATTAACTACTAGTCTCTAGCAGAACCGTGAACCTCAAAGTTTTGTTCTCTGCGCTTTTCTCTCCACTGCAGAGCTCTTGTGGGAGCAGAAAGACTCTGCTGCTCTGTCTCCTCCTTTGGTTTTGTGGCACCCCTCCCCACGCTGAACACTGGGACTATCCAGCCTGGCGAGAAGCCGGGCAGCAACACCACAATGGGAAGAGCCAGCCCTGGCTTGGGTGACCCCGCTGCAGCACAGTCCGGCAGGCACGGCCGTCCCCCACAGCACCCAGAGACTCTGCGCGACGCACTCGGTGAACTCTCGCAAGAACAGCATCTCCTCCTCTTTAATTCTACAGAACGCTATTTAAAAAAAGGGTTCTGAATGAAAGCAAGTCTTTAAAAATATGTAAACAACACTGAATAAATTACACCCTCTTAAACATTAAGATCTTGCAGAAACGCAAATAATACAATTTCTGCAAAATCAGAATATAACAAACCAGCAACTGGAAGAGCAGCTTGGGGAATCTCCCGTAGCAGAAGAAGCAACATTAAATCAAACTATCAGGCTCCCCAGTGAATGCTATTAAAATTAAGACAAGCATGCAATCAAGTATCTGGTGTGATCTGCTTGTGTTACTACACACTGAGTAAATCTGTCACTCTACCATTGAAACGCGCCTTGGAGAGCTTCACGGCACTGAGTAGGTAATTCAACTAAAATAGAATCTGTTTCACAACTGTGTTGCTTTCAGCTGATGTCCCTAGAGTTGTCTCCCAACAGTTAACACCGCAGTAGGCTGCACCACCACAGACGTGCTGTTCGGAAGGACTTGTGGAGGTTATTTGTGCCACTCCCACTTGAAGACGATTACGTCCACCACCAGACAGGTCAGCCGCCACTTTTCCAAGCCCTGAAAACCTCTAGTTTCCACAGCCCCTGGAAGTGACCTGTCTCAGGGACGTACTAACCCTCTTTCGCCAGAAGTAACAAAAGCAGTTCCCTCACCCTCTCCTCAGAGTACCTGCGGTCTACGCTTTTAGCCGCTCTGACAGCCCACTGCCAGATTATCTCCCAGTTTCTCAACAGCTTTGAGAAATCTGGAGAAAGCCGAGTAACAGGAAAGAGCAGCCTCACCACTGACAAGTGGAGGGGCATCGTAACTGGTAGCCACACTCCTACTACGTAGCCCAGTCTCCAGCACGTCTCAGTCACACAGCGGGGACACATCTACCGGCCCAGAGCCTGGTCCCTTCTTTCCACCCGTGCTGCTGCCCCCAGCCAGGCAGCTCCCTGCCCGTATCGACGCGGAGCGTTGTTATCCCAGGTACAGCGGCTGTGCAGTTCCAACTCGGCTTCATGACGTCTCCGCTGGGCCAGTCCTCAAGTTTCTCAGCGTCCACGACGACGGATGCCCCATCGTTGGCAGGCCAACCACTTCTCCTAATGTAGGATCATCGACAAATTTGCCGAGGATGCATTCCTTACACAGGCAACCAACGGAAGCGGACCACCTCGCAGTTCCCCACAGCACCCCCAAAATAAAACAAAGCCAGATGCTCTTCTAAAACAGGATTAAATAACTTGTAGAGAAGCCACGCTAGTCCACAGCAGCCTAAGGAATGAATGGGTAAATAAGGTTTAACCTTCAGAAAAAGCAGTGAAGAAGGACACACAGCAACCAAAATTCAGAACATCTTTTGGCTCCAAAGCCCATTAAACAGCGCAGATGAGTAATTCAGTTTCTGTAACACTGCTAGAAAACATACAAGGAGTTCCCAAGGAAAATCTGACAATAGGTGTTAGTACTCACTTTACTATAAAAAGCCTTCAAGCATAACACAGCTTTCAAACAGAAAAGTCTTAACAGTATTACTGTCACCCATCAAACTGTAGAGCTTCAAGAGACAGACAGGCTATGCCGTTTTTAAAATTAGGGAAAGAAAAAAATAATCTTTCCACTGAACAGGAAGTTAAGGAAAATAAAAATTTTAACTCCTCAAACAGTTCTGTTTAAACAAACTCTGAAGACTTTTAATTAGACCAACTTTCATATAAACCTAAAGCCTAAAGGCTTTATTAAACCTGAAAAAGCATTTTTAAAGACAGGTTTAGTAACTGGTATACCAATACACCTTTTTGTCTATTTTTCACCTTTTCTTACGGTTCTGAAAGACACACGCCATATTTTCACTTGTACTTCATTTTGAAGTAGGGGAGATAAAAAGATCTCATACAAAATAACTGAACATTAGAGGAAACAGTGATGATAGCAAACAGAACATGCTGCCATGGGAATAAAAAGGAGTACCTGTCAAAGAGTTATTACTCATTAATTCCTTAAAAAGAACATCCAAACCTTTCTCACTAGTATGCCTAAAAAAAATTTCAAACAAATACAGCTTAGATAGTCCTATTTCTTCAACTAACAGCATAATAGAACTAGAAATATCTAAATGTTTAATGTATATAATACTGCTGCTTTAGTATATTTACTTGTTAAAACAAAGTTGTTCTCCAAGTGACAGATTCACCTCTCTAGATGGACTTTAGCCACGCAGGCACCTTCAGGGGACAGTCACCATACTGACAAGAGTCACTGGCTTTATATAATCCAGCATGTTTTCCTTGGTGTGGACAGCCTGTCCTGCCAGCGTGAATCCACTCATCCCATGGCGAGCTCCAACCCGAAGGACCTGACAGCTTTTCACAACGGGGCTGACAGGGAGCAAGGACCAGGTTCATTCCAGAGCGGGGCTTGAAATCACGCCTCTGAATCCACACCGAGACACCACAATCCTTGCTTTAATTCCCCCTCAGAGGGGAAAAACCAAAAAATCCTACACCACTGGTACCTAAAGCCAGCTTTGGCTGCAGGTGTTCTGCACCAGGCTCCAAGGCCGAATGGGAGCAAGGTACCTGCACTGCTATGTCCTTTCACCCCCAATACACCACAGGTCTCATGTTCTTTCTAAACTTTCTCTCTGGGAGTTTCTCCCCTATCAAGCTATGAGGACTGTTTCTCTTAAGCTTTAAAGGAAACAGGGATCAATACTGAACATTGTTTTTACCCATCAGAACTATATTTACCAACATGCTCCCTTTTATTCCACTGCTGCAAAACAGAGCACTGGCATCCGACAGACCAGTTCCTTTACCCTCCAAGCTCCCTGTTGCCATCCCCCCACAGTACTCTTTCTGAAATAGAGTTTATCATACTTTAAATAAATGCACCAGTTTTTTTGGATGAGCGTGTCTGGAGATGCCTATGGTTGAAGGCTGAAAACCACCCTCACAAGGAAAAGGTGATCTCTGTCTTAATTATGAAACTGCAGTGAGCAATTCCATATTGGATATAGACATGCTAGAAGATGAAGCTTTAGGACTAAAGTTACAGTTCCCTTCTTCGTTCCTTAAAATTACATTGTACAAATGATGCCCTAACTCTTTTAAAGGTTATTTCACCACTTTTATTCACTTACTAATATTTATATTTAGCCTGTGAGGTAGAAAGCAATGAAACACGTTACAGTTTATTGTGACACTATTTAAGAAAAGAATTTCCTCTTTGCCAGTCCTTTCACTCCAGAGCTCCAGGCCACACAATTTACATATTTGCAACACTGCAGACTTTAATGAAAGAAGTATCTTAATTGATAAGTTACCAAGACTTAAGGGAAAGAAAACAAAACACACCACAGCTTAGCTGTTAAAATCAACTCTCTTAACAAGATAGATGGCTTTAACTTTATAGCACTTCACTCTAAGTATGATGGAAAAGAAAAGGAAATTTATTAACAGCTTTACCTACTCAAAATAAGCTATTTCAAGGCCAGGCTAGAGCCAGCCTTCCAATCTACCTGCAATCAAAAATGAATTAAAGAAAAGAAGGAAAACTTACTGAAGCCTAGAGATTATATTCAAATTCGGAAATACAAATTAATTGACATTTTTTATATTTAATGGGGAGATTCAGAAACAAAAAGCACAGGATCTTAATCTGAAACGTGCAGACTCATCTTGCAAAGTCTCACCCACGGCTGGTGACGCCTGTTGACACCACTTGCAGAAAAAAAGTGTTGTGAAGCTCAAGAGGCACTTTGATCAGAAGCCTTGCCCCCTTCTAAAGTCACAGCCCTATTGTCTGCTCCCTCTTTGCACACACATACCCATTTTTTTAATAAAGATTTCAGCTTTCTTGTAAAAGCAGCATAAAGGCTGCTTTATATATAAGCAGCTGAAAGGCTTAAGATGGGGGAAAATACCTACAGAGCAGTTTTCCTTTCTTCCCCCCCCTGCCCCGCCCCGGGACGGAAAGTAGTTAATAGAAATAAGGAAACCGGTCTCTGCACCACCGCAATCCTCACCCTTGAGACAGCAACGAGTACCTGTGGAGAAACTCACTGCTTCATTTCCAACTTACTTTGAAAAGCAAACATTTTAGTGAGTTAGCAACATGGATCATGTATTATTTTCTACTGATCCAATGGAGAATTAATCCATTCAGCAATCAGATCCGTTTCCTCTTGCTATATTGTGTCCCCTGTAAAAGTCACATTAATTACATAGCAATACAGGGAAGTGGGCAAACAACAAAAATTCCCATATTGAGTCGAAACCAACCCACCCAAAGGAAAGCTGCTTTGTGGGACTGAAAGAAACTCCGCCCAGTTTCCCTAACGGGCTCCTGACTCTGGGTGGAAGGAAGCTGAAGAAAACCCACAGGCAGCAGAAAGTGTGGTGTAAAGCGCTCCTCAACTGGAAAGGGCTCACAGAATCACTTTTCAGTTTCCCTTTTGGCCATACCATGTTTTTCCAGTATGAAAAACCCCCATCTTTTTTTTTTTTTAATTTAAATAATCACAAGAACCACTTGCCACATAGTTGCGTTCCGTACTTCTGAATTACAACTACGAGCCAAAAAACCATACTAATGGTGGGCTGCTGTTACAGACAACGCCATGGAGGAGGCAGCAGCAAAGTGAATTAAATCGTACGACTCCATCCAAAAAATTCACACAAGTCCCTGGAATGGGCAAGATCTTTATTACTTAGCTACTCTACAGCCATTCCATTATTTCAGAAGTGAGTGAACACACACGTCGACAAAAAAAAAAAAACACACCACCACCACAACAAAACCTCCCACTTTTCTGTCACTTCCCTTTCGCAGTTCTTAAACAAGGGTAGTTCCACAGAGCAATGCCAGCGCTATCTAAAAAGCAAAGACAAGCCATTCGGTGAATACTTTACATACAAATCATCTCATTATAGACAAAGCACCTGAACGTTATCTCAAGAAGGCTGAAGCAGGCTGAAACAATACAACAAAAGGGCCAGCAAAACCACCTCGCTGAGACCAACATCCTCGGGTGACAGTTTGTGTCTAGATAGGTCTAGGTCTACATAGGAGCTGTGTATCTAAAAGAAGAAAATCCAATTGGGACAAAAAAAACCAAAAAGCAACAAAATTCCTTCATTTCCTCTCTGGCAGTTTGGCTAAAGCCAATTTTAACACTAGAAGTGACTACAGGCAAGCTGGGAAGTAAGTGTGGAAATTCGCCCATGAGACACCAATGGAGGTAGAGGGGACCAGACAATAACTGCAATAATTTTTGTGCTGCTTTAGTTAATTTTGCAGCACAAAAAAAAAACCACAAATAAAAATCTCTAGAGAAGTTTAATGCAGAAAAAGCAAGCAATGCAGTTTCAATCATGCTATGTAATAAAGGACACGAAACAACTGTGAGACAACCCAAATATTACCCTACTGAGTGGGACAGTAGTAATGTATGAGAACATGAGCAACCTCTCATTCCTATAAATAACGATTGTTTGCTATTTATGAACAGATCATTGACACGAAACTGTCACTGTTTATGAAAAGTCAAAAAACCCCTAGAGCACTGTATTTTAAAGCTACATTTAATTATACAAGTTTTCAGTCTGCCAAGACGTGAATACGAGTTACTAAAAACAGAATTATTGTTATAACAATTAAATTGAATTATTAAAAATTCCTTTGGGAAAGGCTGAATATGATACTTTATGAGAAATGTATGTTTCCTGAAAAGCAGGACCTTCTCCCCCCCCCAAGATGTCTTTGCATGATTTTAAGAGAAAATTGATACAGGTACTGCAACATCTAGTCAAAAGGCGCAGAACACTAGCTCCTTGGGATACATTTGCATCATCCACCACATAAAAAAGGCAACCTTACACAGAAAAAAATTGTCAACAAATTGCATCTGAGGAATTCCTTTTTCTTTTCTTTAGTCTGCTCCAATTAGCGTAACTCCATTATCCCAAGTCAGACAAATGGGGATGGAAAGGTATACACCTATACATATAAATATTCTCTCTTATTTTCCATGTAATTAACCCCACAATGCATTTTAAAAGGCTCAGATGCCACAACTACTAATTCTCCTCTTTATTAAATACAGTATTACACACAGAATCTGAACTCGGTTTAATTCCAGGCTCCGCCCATCAAAACCTTCACGTGACCATGAGTCACAAAACTGTGCTCCTTGCAGAGGAGCGGCGGAAGAGTCTCCAGGAGGGAAGACTGGAAATTCTCCGACAAAACCTGGTAAGAGTTCCCTGCGGGATCTGTCTCCCTTGCCAGGAGGCCACAAGGACCTGGGAAAGGCAGCGCAGTAGCGGCTGCTGCCTCGCTTCACCCCACAATTAGAGATTTGCACGACCCACGACTTCCTAAAAACGCACCCCGCTTCTGGTCCCAGCACGGAAACCGGACTGGAAGCTCCCGGAGAGCCGCGCGTGGGGAAGGCGTCCGAGCCTGCTCGCTCTACGGCATTCGTGGTACCTTCACGCTGAAGAGTTCATCTTTCAAAACATCAGCTCCTGCTCGTGCCGCAGAGGTGAAGTGGGGTCTCGTTTTGCTGGTGCCCACCAGAAGCCTAAAGGCTGGTTACACCACGCACGGATCGAGAGGTGTGAACACGTAGGGCTGCTCAAATGAAAGGCTTACGTTAAAAACATCTTTCTGTGGTCAAAGCAGAACTGTCGTGGTTTGGGCTGGGCTGGCCCTGAAGTTAAGCGACCAAGAGTTTGGGCACCAAATGAGCCCGTTAATTTCATTTTCATTTTCATCAGCGATGCTGTTTCCTGGCAAGTTTCAGGTGTAACTTTTACATTCAAGAAAAAGTTGCTTACAGGATCTCTCCTCTCTTACTGCACTATGCATTTAACCTCCCGACTTGTGTGTCACATCCGAAGTTCTCACTAGGGATTTTTATTTAACCGAGGTACACACACCAATACCAGGCAATCTGTATTTTATAGAGTTTTTAAAACAAATGTCCTCACCAAAGCGATGAAACCTGGAGTGAAGACCTGACAAAAAAACCAGAAATCCATCATATTATACTAGAAATTATACTAGAAAGCACCACAGACATTGGTGCTAACGTTAGCACAGCTTAGAAAAAGGTTTAAAAAAAAAATTTAAAACACAAGTGCACATAATTGGTTGGAATTAAAATTATTAAAAATTAACTACAAAATACCATTTTAACTCGAACACCTTTAACTCAAGAAACTGTATTACTACTTTTAAACTTTATGTACTAACAGTGTGGCGCTCTCTTACTTCTGTAGTGGCTGGGTACCCCTGCAAGACACCCGGCGCTTTGTTTAGATCCCAGTTTAGCCCAGGGGAATCAGACGTTGCCAGGACGCTTCAAAGTAGAAGTATTTTTGTTATGCAACTCAAACTGGTCAAACAGATAAGAAGTGTGAGTTGCAGCCATAGAAATGGCAGAAAGCTAAGAAAACCCAATTATAAATTAAATGTAAACACCAGAAAACAACTAGGGAAAAGGGGGCCAGAAATATTTATAAATATGCTGGCTCGGAACCGATACATACATGAACTACTTTGTGCGTCACAGGGGACATGATGAGATAAAATGGAGAAAACAGTCGTTCAGTGATGCGGAAAACTGGCGGAAAAGTGACATGTAACGAACGGGAGCACAGTCTCACAAGGCAAGCTGTGTAAGCCCGAACTTCTCACAATTTAAGATGACATAAACATGAGAAAATACCTTACAGAGCAAAATTCTCCTGAAGTAGACATCTTGGTGAGGTGTTGAGCACACCAAACTTCAGAGACCAGAGAAGTACGTCCATTAGACAGAAGCAACCCAGGTCTGTCCTCACACATCTACCAGTGGGGAAGGACTTTTTTCTTTGCCAAGTAACTTATTTGAAAGGATACAAGCCTGGTATCAGCGCACCTACTCTTTCCGCTCCAAAGCGAGCATTTAAATAATAACAGACCAAAGGCATATTTGTACCTAATAAAGTCCGATATTCTTACCCCGTGCGTTTCCTCATTGGCCTATGTCTGAAGAAATAAGGGGTTTTTTTTAAAAAAGCAATGAGAATCAGGGGTGGTAATCTCTCCTTTTCCTTGAAAGGATTAGGCATTTTATTGGTGTAAATGTATTAATCACAATTAGAATTGCACCAAAGTAAATTAGGAAAAATAAGAACTCGGATTTTATTTTTTTTTCCTTCAAACTTCTGCTTCCTTACATTTAGGGCAGTTCTTTTACGGACAGGGACGGTATTTTATCTCAACACCTTCAGTCACACTATACACTGTTTATTATATATTAACATGTAGGCATTTGCAAAATGGATTAAAATCAAAACTTTAAAATAGTGTATTCCAAAATACTTAATTTCTTTGACTCAGAACTAATCAACATTAAATGTGAAACTATGACAGTCTATATTGATACTAGTTTTAGTTTCATTAAATTATTTTCTCTACTTCTTACTCCTTTTCATACACAGTAATTCAGTTCTCGTTCAGTTCTCTACTTGTTACAGAAATTTCTACAGTTAATCTTCACCACCAATGGTTTTTGGGACACCTCAGGTTTAACTGTAATTTTGTTTATGTAAATATTAAATGCGTTATCTTTTAAAAAGTTGAACAGTTAGAAGGATAAATATGCTAAGTCATGTAACTGTTCAAATAAGTATAAACAAGGCACAGTTTATTAGCTTTGTTGGCAAAATAAATTACAAATAACCTTTTGAACATCCAGCACCAATCATTATTTTACATCTTATGAAAAATAATTAAACCCAAGATTAATATAAGCAGATGTAATGTCTGTTGATCTGAGTTATTCAAACGGGACATCTCAACTGAGCTCAATCAACACAGAAATTGTACAAAGCTGACTACTGTTCCTGCTTGGCAAAACCGAGCAATATGAAATCTGGCACCATGTAATTCAAAGTACAACTGAAGCTGCCCGAGGTGTTTCTTTCCGAGGTTTTCTTAAATTGAAGGAAAAGGAGGAGTTGCTACCTCCATTTGAGATGCTCCAGAGCTGAGCGACAGAGCACAGAGAGGCCGATTTCAAAACATTCTCCTAAGCTTTCATCATGGAATTACACCTCATCCTGAGGAAACCTACCTATAAGGGAAAGTTCCTGCATAATGAGTTGAGGTGTGACTCTCAATTAAGGTCCGTGCAGATACCATTGTTCTCTGCTCTAGACTCAGGCACCCAAACGAGTTAGGACAGATTTAATGGACCGCTGTTAACTGACCCCATGAATACGGCTCTAGCCTGCAGCAAAAAGGCAACTTTATCTAAATGAGGAGCGTGGTTTTAAGATATGGCTGAACCCAGTTAACCTCAGGATGACACCACGGGCGTAGCAGCACTCTCACGCTTCCCGTTCCCAGGCCGCCCGTCCCCACGTGCTCCCACCACTCCTCACAGAAGCACGGGATGCTCAAGCTTTTCCACGGTGGGCTCTCACCTTCCCTTCGAGAGTCAGACAGGCCTCAGTCCTCCAAAAACCAGATCATCCCTACCAGCTGCAGACCAGTTACTCTGGCTCAGCCCTATCTTAAAAGCCCACTCCAAGATAAATCACTTGATGTTTGTCCCAGGCTAAGCCTATACCCACAAGCAGTCGTTACAGGTCAGGTGATAGGTGTTAATGTGATAAACCCTGATGAACTGATTGGGAGTTTGAGACTTAAGAGCAGATCTTTGCATTGTTTAACTTTGGTCACATATGTACAGCCAGAACAAATTAAGAGAAGCTACCCAGTTCAACACCTGCCCAGTTAACCATGCTCTGCTACTCCAGCATTTACACTGGGTCCACGTTCATCCACAGCCTATTCCATCCCTACTGCAGCGTCAAGCTAACCCAGTCCAACCTACTTAGTGTTAAGTCTGATCTACCATTATCAAATGGGACATTAAAAAGTACCAGCAGTGGACTGAGAGGCAGTTTCTGTCAGGCACAACAATGTTTTGCAGGTGAGAGCACAGGAAGGACAGAGGATCCCAGCTGAAAACTGAAATAATGGTTGGGAAATGGGAGTTGAAACGTGCACTCACACAGAACGTCCCTGCGTGACGCAATGGGTCTCCAAGGGAGGGAGAAAAATGCAGGACCTAAGGCAGGGGAAGAGGTCTCACAAACCGAACTGAAGTTTAAAATCCCATGAATTTAGATTACAACACAGCATTATGCTACCTACTACCAAACAGACTTCAGTAATCCCAGCAGTCTCCAAACATACCCAAAATAAGTAAATAAATACAGGGGCTGAACTCAAACTGAGAAATAAATTTCTGCTGGGAATTACATTTCCCCAACACATACGGTAGTTGATTCTAATCAAAGAAACCTCATTTCTTTCTCAAGGAAAGTCTGCTGCCTTGATTTCGCTTAGTTCTGCACAGAAGTACAATCTTTTGAGTTTCTTTCTTAGACTTTCATGAAGCCCTTTTGAGGGATTTTTGTTTTACAGAATATTTGTGTGGTTTGAACTAAAGTTATCCTCTGTTATTTAAAGTAATCCTCTTTTATTTTACATGCTGGTGTGTCTTGGCTTCTTCTTTGTTCTACAAAGCCCCTCATTTGTAAGCGACTTTGAGGGTTCAACTGCAGGTTCCGAGAGCACATCCAACATCCAAATCTCAAATTAGAATGGGTTCTGCCCACATGGGGAGTCGTTTATGTACATTTATGTGTTTAAGCCTAAACTTGAGTGCATCTGACAGTTCCAGGTAGATATTTCTGATTGACAGCTTAAGGAAATCCTCACACATTTGATACCTCCCACCTTGGAGACACTCAAAAGGCGGCTGCACGTGGTTCAGGCAACAGGCTCCAGGTGGCCCTGCTCGAGCAGGAGGTTGGCCAAGGTCACCTCCAGCATCCCTTCCAATCCCACCCCTTCCATGCGAGCCTAATACCCGACTGTGTTTGTTTAAGCACGTTCCTAGAAGTCATGGATGTCAACAGCACAACTAAAAACAGAACTTCATCTCTCCCTAAGAGAAAATGCCATTGTCATCATAAAATTTAAGCTGCTCGTTTTAAGGCACTGACTTGTTAACAATTATAATTTAGTATAAATAATTATTGCTAAATTGGGATTAAAATAATAATAAAAAAAATCATGCTATGAAAACAACTACCTGTAATATTTCCATACACAAAATCAGCTTTGAAAGACCTATGCTTCCAAATAAAGATGTGAAAGAAGGGGGAGACTCAAGCACTGAACTCCAGAAGTCCAGGTTCATTGCAAAAAGCGAGCTGGTAGCACGGATGTGCTCAACACAATTCCAGTCTGTAGAAGATGTATCGAACAAGGCTACTTGCATTTATGTTGACAGTTAGTTGTAATATGCGAACAACTCCATTAATCTCCTTTTAAAATAAATTATGCTATCAGTTAATGCAATATACCCAAAAAAAAAAAGGCATAGTCTGTGAAATGTGTACCATTTCAACAGACAAAAGGGCCAAAAGCAGAGCACCCCTCAAGTCCCCAACCCATACCAGTCTGTTTATGCTCACACGTGCAAGATGAAACCCCTCCAAGAAAAGATAAAGAAGTGACTATTAATTGATCTCATAAACAGAAATCACCCAAGAAAATATTTAGGCAGAATAATATGTACAATAAAACATGAATGTAGGGCTATGGCATAACAAACAACTTTTAAAAAAGCAAGTAAGTATTGCCATGAAATTAATGGCATCTCTGTGCGTCTGCCCATATTTCCAACTTTTCCAGTTCATTTGACCAGCAAAAATATTCAGTATGTTACACTGTATCAGCAAAAATATCCAAACAAAAAACTATGACTCGCGCAAACCTAACGCTTCCTGCTTTAAAAGGAGAGTGAATACGCTGCTTCAGACGCCTGACTAGCTCCAGGATGCCTTGAAAGCCAGATGCTGAACACTCTGCATTTCCAGTGTTACCATAGAAACTGAACGAACTAAGAGACGGACAGAGTACAAACAGGAGGGAAAGCAAGAAAAAGTTATCCAAGTTAGCTACGTCCAGTCTGTCAGAGTACTCAAAACTGAACATTACATTTAACAATCGGCAAGCTCATCCTGAGGTGATCTCTCAAGGACTGAGAACGAAAGTCACTTCCCATTTGTACTCTGTCAGCATTTTAATAATGTTAAACCATGTCCTGAACCTGCTATTCATGCACTTTTCCCTCTATAACCTTAGACTTGTCACATGACATCAAACTTACCTGTAAATTAAGGTATGTTCAAACAAGAATTTGGAGATGAACATTCAGATAGCTTTGACCAGACAATTTAGGTGTCATCAATTACCACCATGCTTTTAGCTTCCTAACAACTCGAGCAAATTTACTTCCGAAAGCCTTCAGCCTGAATTTGCCTCATTATTAAGCATGATTTTTCCTCCCACAACGTGCAACTCAGCAGTCTCCAGTAATATGTATTCAAATAAAACACACAGCTGTGTGATAAGAAACAAAACCAGAGCTTATCTATTCTGCAACTTTTCCCCCTTCTAGCCAAAACAATTCATTAGCATTATGAAATACAACTCTTACTCATCAGGAAAAAACAATACGAAATGTTCCTGCTCAGTTTCTGAAGCTCACAAAAGGACACCTTCCTGCTTTTGCCTAACAGTAATCTCTCTTACTTTAGTTTAAAAAATAGAACAAAACACAAAAAAAACCCACAATTTTCTTCCTCAGGTTTAATTTAGGGTAAACCACAAACACTTGCTAAGATAAACACGCTACAGACCAGAAGCCTTGTTCTTTCCCAGCTGGAATCTCCAAGTGAGAGAAACGAGCTGCTGATCTGTAAAATGCTTCAAGTGGATACAAACCTCTACAATACTTAAATAGAAATAGTTCCAGCATATTCATCGCAATCAAATCAAAAGAAAAGTCAAATAAAGATGCTCATGCTCACAAACTGGGCAGTCTACTTTTCTGCAGCGTGATGACCAGCAGCGTGCATTGTTGCTCAATCAGGGACTACAGTCATTTTAATACTCTGTCCAAATAACTTTAGTAGTAGTAGCAGAAATGAGTGATAATCATTAACGTCCCGTCCCCCTGGCTTTAAGTCTTTGTATGTTCCAAACAATAGTACTAGTTCAACTAAAAAAATAATAATAAAAACACCCCAAACCACCACACCATACCAGAACAACGAAAAAACCCACACCACATCAAAGCTAAGTGGACCAAAAGCTGCATTTTTGTACATACAAAGTATTGATCATGAACAACACAAATCATATGTCTGTACTAACACAACCAGGTTGTAAAGAACAGCTCAGGGAGACATGTCAATCTTAACCATTTTTTACTTCTTGCAAATGCGTAAATGCAGAGCTATTTTCCGTGGAAGGCAGCCCTGGAGATGCTGTGCGACCCCAGGACTACAAGACCTTCCTGATTTCACCAGGGCTTCCCGCGGAGCAGCACAGCGAGGCTGGCAGCGCACTGGGGCCTGTGTGTCTCTGCACAGCACATGTAAATCACCAGCCACCCCGGTGGTTCAAACATCTCTCACAACACGCATCCCTGGCAAAAAAAAAGAGCTGTAAGACACTCAAGTAACTGAGGTGCCAGAAATTAATATGTGGGTTTCTCTCTCCCTCCAAATACATCAAATCGATCACTGCAATATTTGCTGTGAATAAAAGCTGTTTAAACATTTCTCAAATATTTAACTGCTGTCATCCGCAAAAGCCTTTCCTAGAAGGGCTCTACATAGCACCACCACAAAAGTTTACATTGAAGGATTATTTGCATAACATTGGGAAAAGGGCTACCCCGTGAATGAAACTGTCACTACAGAGCAATAATCTAAACAATCTATTAATAGCACAGTTTATAACCTTGCTTGGCCGATGCATCTAGCACTATACTTATAGATTGCTTCAACGACCGTTTCATTACGAGACTATTACATAATATATCAAATATAGCCACATTTCAGTGCGGAGAAAATAAGCCTCATTCTTACAGAAAAGCAACATTTTGTAGAACATGAAAGCAGTTTTTCTGAAGTATAAATCTAATCTTCTTCACAATGAGTTAAGCAGTCCGCAAACAGCTTGCTTGAACTCTTACAGCAATCTTCCATTTACAAATTTATTAAAAACATGATTTATCAAAATAAGTCATTTAAAAAAAAAAGAGTGCCATATGTTGTAAACTTTAAATGCAAACACAGGGCTGCAAGGTAGACTTTAAAAACTGAGAAAACAAAATTACTCTCCAAGATTGCTTTGGTAGTACCACCGTACTGTTGCTTCTTTTAAATACGCTCCCAGATTCCAGCAGAAATTTATTCCTTGGGAAGTACTGCAAGTTTTGACCACGTTGTAAAACAATGTGGGAAACAGCAAAAAGGAAAAAAAAAAAAAAACCACCAAAACCAAAACAAACAAACAAACCAACAGAAAACCCCACAACGGTAAGACGGAGGATTCTTTTTAATACCAAGAGTCAAGTGAGAAAACCCAATGAGAGAGGCATGGAGCCTCCTTTGACAGCTGTAGCCTGGGAAAAGCCAATCCACAGGCACAGAGGTTTGGCTGAGGCGGGGACACGGATTCATTGAAGAAATTCTTGAGGGTGCATTTACTATCGGCTCGACATACAAGTACAGACACATCAGGCGACAGCCTGTCCCCGAGCCCTGTACAACTGTACGGAGCACAAGAGGCGACGTTTAAAGACCCGTGAGACAAATCAGTGTATTTAAACGGCACCACATCTGCGGGCCAGCATCTTCAAAGCGGTGCTCGCCAAAAATCCCATAAACTTATCTTTAGGTCTGCGGATAAAAGCTCCCCCCAAGAACACTACAAGAAGAACAGACACCACATACCTATTTTTACCACTTGCTGGTTTATTTAGAAACCATCTAAGCGCTCAGAAGCCTGACACTCAGCGCAGCGCGCCCAGCCGACGCGTCTTGACATCCGATGCGCACCACGCCGCGCACAAAAACATCTCTTTTTCAAAAAGTACGGGCGGGACGCGCGCTCCGGACGGCCGCCGGGCATTCCTCCCGCCGCACCGGCGGCGGCGGACGGGCTCTGCCGGCCGGAGCCGCCGGCTGCCCCCTCCCGTCCCGTCCCGCTGCCCGCGCACAAGGGAAGCGGCGGCAGCCAAGGCACGCTACGCCAACTGCGGCCGCAGCGCCCGCCCGCTCATTCAGAGAGGCATCTTGCGCCTTCCTCCTTCTTACGCTAGCGTAAAGGCCTCCCCCCCCCCCCCCCCACTAATCAAAACACTCGCGAGTCGGGACGCAAAGAAGATGGCGGAGCAGGGCCCGCTTACGGCGTCGGACAGCAGTTTACGCTGCGCTCTTTGCGCAGGGCCCCGTAAGAGCCGTGCAGCGCTGCGGTGGGGAGCGTGCGTAGTGCGCTTGGTGAATGCCAATGGCCTATTTCCC
>VZSF01006625.1:192881-358005 GCA_013398295.1 Chionis minor | reverse complement strand
TGCACCCGCCCGCCGGTGACAGACACCGGGGGTCCGCGGCCCGTGCGGGGACTGTGAGGCGGGACGGGCGGGATCCTCCCCTCCGGGGCTGGAAACCCCCGGCCGCGGGCTCCGCTCCTCAGCACAGGGCGCGGGCTGGCGGCTCGCAGCGCTTGCTGTGCGGGGTTAAAGTGTTCCAACATTAACAACTGCCGTCGGGAGAATTAAACTTCAGCTCTTGTTGCAAACCCAACAATTCAGAAACAAACTCGTACCTGCTCAATTTTATTTATTGCCCTCCCCCATCAAGAGCGATGCTGTGTTGCATGGACTGAGCCTCAAAGAGGGGCTGACAGGGGCTAGGGACACCCCCCTGCAGCGCTGCCGCCGGCTCCGGGGGTCCCGCCAGCAGGAGGACACGGAGCTGTTGGAGCGGGGCCGGAGGAGGCCCCGGAGATGCTGGGAGGGCTGGAGCCCCTCTGCTGGGAGGACAGGCTGGGAGAGCTGGGGGGGTTCAGCCGGGAGAAGAGAAGGCTCCGGGGAGACCTTCCAGCCCCTGCCAGTGTCTGAAAGGGGCTCCAGGAAAGCTGGGGAGGGACTCGGGATCAGGGAGTGGAGCCACAGGATGAGAGGTGACAGTTTTACACTGTAAGAGAGGAGATTCAGATGAGCTATTGGGAAGAAATTCCTACCTGTGAGGGTGGGGAGCCCCTGGCCGGGGTTGCCCAGAGCAGCTGTGGCTGCCCCATCCCTGGAGGTTCAAGGCCAGGTTGGACGCAGCTTGGAGCAACCTGGTGTGGTGGGAGGTGTCCCTGCCCAGGGCAGGGGGGTGGAATGAGATGAGCTTCAGAATCACTTCCAACTCGAACCATTCTATGATTCCAAAAGTTCTGTGTACGGCAAAATATGGTGCTTCTCATGCCCAGAAATTTGCATTAAAGATTTGTCCATAGGTCTGCGGTTACCCGGGGACAGCTGTGTGGTGTGTGTTCATTGATGACCTACTGGACAAATGCCTCGCTCCTGTTTTGGCTCAGCCCGCTTTCGAAGGATACAGTGCTGAACAGGAACAAGGCATCCAGCTTGGAAAGAATAATCCCAATTTCTCCACGTGGACAAAACCACAGTCCTCTACCAACCCAGAGAGCTTCCCACGCCATTCAATGCATTGGCCTGTGTCTGCAAAGCCCTTCATTGCAGGCCTCGAGCACTTCAGATTCCTCGTCGCTTCCATGTTAGTTTGACACCCTGCGATCCGGCCGGCTGCTTTTCCTCACCTCCACTTCAGAGTTCTTGCAGGAGCTGTCAGTGCAGTCTCCTGGTGCTGGAACTGTTAGGCAGACGAAACTCAACCATGCTACCGTTTGGACGAGGGTGCCAACTGTACCTAATATTCCATTTTTTTATTTAAAAAGCTTGATCGAGTAGGTTCAGTCTCTGAACTGCTGTTGCTTTTTTGTTACCTGCCGCATTTGTTATTTACATGGTTTTATATAGCAAATACAACTACTGTTCATGATGAACACATGATTTACAAAATGAAGAATAAAGAATTGTGTCAGCTAGAGAGAGTGAGAGATAAGGAAGATGAAACAAGTGCAGTAATACAGAAGAGGAAAGAACATTACGTTCATGAGCCATGGACCCAAATTAGCTTGGGAAAGACGCTTGGAAATGATATTAGTTACTGCTACGAAAGCATCAGGTTAGCGTTCAGTAATAGTCATATGAACAAATGAAGCTTTAAATATTATGAGAAAAGGAACAGAGAACAATGTTATGATAGATTGCACTTATAACTCCCTTAAAATATTTTTATTCATGAAAATAGACAATTCTGGACTTGTATTAGAATTAACATGCTTTATGCAGAAGGATACCATAAACTAGTTCGGAGAGCTCAGTACCAATCTTGCTTATAGCTGCCCCGGCTGTGTAGGGCAATGCTTTCAACAGCGTTTTTCTTCATGCGAATACTTAAAAGCTGTCTAGTTTCTAGGTTAGAATTTATAGTTCAACACCATTTTAGACGTGGCCAAACTTCCCGCACCCAAAATCGTTCCGATAGCTCCAAATGGATTCAGGAGTGGCTGGTAGCAGCGGACGGTTGCTGTTTTCCAAAGAGCAATTGTGACGCGCTTCTGCCTGGAGTCGTCTCGTTTATCAGCTCCTTCAGCGTGTGCCTGAAGGAAATGCTGAACCAAACTCGCCCTCACCTGCTGGGACCCACCTTCGCATCCCAGCGTGGACATTTGAGATTGCACCCGAGCGTGAGCTTCCCCTACGGTTGTTGATGAAGAGCCTGTGAGGGGCATGAATTCCAGTCTCAGTACATAAAATGCATTTTCAGCTCATGTTTCATGTATTTGCCGTAGAAATGCCATTACATAGATTGTTACGGCCCTGCTGTACAGATAACGCGCATTTGGAAAGGGTAGCTCAGCTGCACGGAACAGGCCGTTCCTCCTGAAGTAGTTCCTCAACTGGTTAAAAAACAAGGACTTTCCTCTTTCTGCTTCCCTTCTAGCAAGAAAAAAGCATTTTACACACTGCTGTAAGATTATTTTTTTTCTGCTTTTTCAGTTAGCACAACTGAACAATAGATACCAGTAACCTTGTCCCTCTGTGTGCATGTTCTGTTCTTTTCCCACTGCTTAAACCCAAAAAAAAAAAAAGAACAAAAACGCAACATATTTACCCTCAAGGTGGCTCTTAGTCCTAAACTCATCCCATTATTTTAGTTCTACAAGCAATGCAATTTTTTTAAAATGATGCCCTGTAGGATACTGAGGGGTTTTTATGTAGTCAAAAAAAGTCAGTGCACGGAGGCGAACATGGGTAGGACTAAAGTTTCAAGTTCCATTAGTGTAGCTTTAAGCCAGAACCACGTATCTTTTCAGTACATAACCCGATCTCTTCATCTTGTAAAATATTACAGGTTTTCTGAAGAATTTCAGCTATAAAAAAATTATGAGCTGTACTTGACCTCTAGATAAAATAACTTGCTTTTGATGCACAAATCAAGGAGACAATGGCTTAAAAGAAAGTATTTGTTCAGTAGCTGAATTCGGACTTGTCTTCATGTTTTCTGTATAAGATAACGGCATGGAATATGCACACACATACCGGATAGACCAGAAACACCCAGATTTCATTTGAACACAAGTATCAATGGTAATGTTGGAGTTCTATAGGCTCGGGTGCTTTCTCACATTCTCGCTTTTGGTTCTGCTTCTCCATAGTGACTACACAAGGAATGCTTGTTCTCCCTGTAGCTGCCTAACACCTGGGGCATTTCTGGTGGTCTTTTTGCAATTTTTTTCTGCTGCTTTTTTTTCCTAATAATGTACATCTCAGTGGATTAGTCTTATGTAGAGCAGAAGCATCCCTTATGAATGATTATGTCAAGATATCTCAACGTACGATATCTCAATCTGCAATATGGTATGTCATAGTCCTTTATTTTGTGTGATGTTTCCTTATAAGTACAAGAAGTGTTAAAAAAAACCCCGAACGATGGACAGCATAGAAACAGATACCCGAAGTGGTTAATGGCCTCGGAAAAGGCACGGTGTCGTTCGGCCTCGCGGGGTTGATGGAAACATTAATTAATTGTATGGTGTTAAAAGACAACTATGATTCCAGGGTGCTAATGACTTGACTGTGAGTACACAACAACAACCATCAAGATATGAAGCGTATCGAAGAATCGTCTTTGTCCTCTGCGAGGTGCCAGGTACGCCCTGCTGCGATTAGGAAAGCGGCGCTGCCGAATCTCTGCTAACAAATATTTCCGATGCTGCTGACGGAGCCATTGTACATTGAGGATTCCTGCCTCGCTAGCAGCAGCAGCAGCAGCCTCGTTACAGGGCGTTTTGATCTCATGGTTAAGCAAAGCTTCAGTAGAAGGGAGCCTAAAAGTAGCCAGGAGGCTGGCTTAGTAACTTCAGCACAAGGGAAAGTGCTGAGCTTTCCAGGAGATAGATGAATGGACTAGGGGAGTCTTTTTAAAGGTTATGAAGTCCTTCTTTCTCCCGATGTCTGAGAACTCCTATTGAAGTGAAAGGAACCTCTGTCCTATTCATTTCAAAGGGGGTTTTGTCAGGAGAAAGAGCTTGATCAAAGTAGCTACTAAGCATGCTTAGTGGCTAATGTTCGGAGTTAAATGTATCAGCTGTTCCAAACCATTTCTATTTCAAATTATTCAAAGGGTTTAGGGGACTGGCAGCCTGCACATTTTCCTCTTTAAGGTCACCAAAACCTATCGGCCAAAACCTGAAATCGAGTATGGAATAGCTTCTTGGGAGATTTAAAACTCTGAATGAAAATTCTAAAAGTTGAAAATTCAGTTAAAATCTCGAGCTCAACAGCAACAGACACTGTATAAATCTAAATAAAAAGGCAGCTATGAAAACAGTTATAGCAGGAAGGCAAAATGATGAAAGATTCTTGAGCGGGGAAGCAGCAGGAAGCTCCTGATTTAAGAGTTTTTTACCAAAAATATCCATGTCAAGAAGTGCGTTTAAAATGTAAGGAAAGCGTGCTTTATGTCTAAACGTCGACACGGGCATCGGGAGGGGTCATCAGCTCTTCAAAGTAACCTGGTGCAGCTGTTTCCTATTGTAGAAAATCATGGATTCTTAGTCAAAAGATAAATCTGCTCTTGACGGTGACTGCGCTCTTCCCTGACGCAATTCAACAAGTCAACAACAACGCAATTATGAAGCCAGGTGAATTTGTCTTAGAGTTATACTCCATCAACCCTCACGTTTATGTGACAGACCATGTCCTTATATCCTCACCTGGCACAGACTACGGAGAACAGCCACTTTGCCCGACAGATATCGGTCACTGGGGTGGCAGCAGCTTTCCTTTTAAGAGAGATCATTGGGAGATGCTTATAAAGACATTCGCTTCTACCTCATGGGCTGAAATTTGTTCTTCGTCGATGCAGATGTGCATACATGTCTATATTCACCTCTCTCCTGTAGTATTTACGCTGGGCGTTATGTTGAACGTTAAGTAAAACCATTCGCCACCCGTAGGAGCGCAGCTCAGGAACGCAGGAATAGGGGGTTGATTTTTCAAACAGGCAGGATAGAATATGAAGCAAAAATGGTGCATTTGAAAACAAAGCGGTGTTCTAAAACAGCAGTGCTTTTTTGTGAACGGGTATGTAATAATAAGGATATTCATAGCTCAAATATGAGACACGTATTCATACTGTAGAAATCACCGTGTCTCAAGAGAGGAACCCTGTGAAAACTGTAGAACCATAGAATATCTCAAGCTGGAAGGGACCCATAAGGATCAATCCTAAATATTAAAAAGTCTGCCAAAAGCGTTTTGAACCTGCTGGGCATCACTTGGTGTTGAAAACGGTCAGCGCGGAGGGAATGGCTGGTTCTTTTGGTATTTGACAGGCAGGACTTGATGGGAGATTCCAGTGCAGCATCACTGACATCCCACGGCGCGATCGGGAGAGGCTGCAGTGAGAGCACAGTCAGGCAGCTACTTTGGCTACTCCCCTGTGGGTTTGGCAAACTGGCCACGGGCTTCAAAGCAACGCTGCCTTCTGTGCTGTCAACTAGAATATCGGCAAGCGAACAGACAGGGATAATGCCAAATACTATCAATACCAACCCCCTTCTGTATGCAAGGAAATCTCAGATTTTTATTATTTCTCTTAAGACAAATAAATTTCTCTCTCATTCTCTCCCTCCTCAAGCCAAAAAAACAACACCCTTTGCACTAAACAAAACCAGATGATGCTCGCCGTGGCACGGGCTCGTCCCTTCCTGCCCGCTCTGAAGAGCGCGGCAGCTTCCACTGCTGACACACGCCTAGGGTAAGTGTTGCGCATTCATTTGTTTTACCACCAGGAAAAAGGCAAGTTTACAGTGCAGTGACCGGTAAAGTGGAACAGAATGGTTATGGCTGGAACTGGAAAGCTGCTGTTATAACTGGCACATAGCGAGGATTGTATTTATACCGTTAAGTTTTGGTAAATAACAGTAGGCCATAAAGAGAGAGAGATTTACTCAACTTTAGAAAGCTCTAGCAGAAAAAACCATGAAAACCAATTTTACAAATATATACAAATTTATCCCAAAGTCTCACACCTCAGGAGGCAAATATAAGGTAATTTTATTTATGTGGTTATTTATTTAAATATTTTTATTAAAAATGTGTTTTGGGGAACTGGAAGCTCCCCAGCTTCTGTTAAAAAATAAAAAAATAAACCCCATCCTAGCACTTTAGTGTGCCAATAAAGTAAGATTTATGGAGTATTAAAACCAGTTACCATTTTTATTCAGTGTTCCGAACGCAGGGTGAAGGCACTTCCCTAAAATGGACTCTGAAGATCTCTGCCCCAGCAGTAAGAGGTACTCCCTTTCCTCTTCAGAGCTTCATAATTCTGCTGAGGTTTAGCGTAGGGGTAGAATTGGGTTTACTTCCACTTTATTTCACTTCTACATGAAGAAAATCTCCTCGGTGCTTCTCTCCAGCTGGAGTAGAACCAGGTAGCCACCCCATCTCTAGAGCAGTAAGGTGCCTGTGGTGGCTACTCCTCCCCTTGCTCTGGTGACCTCTTTTTTGTGTCACCTTGTCCCTCTGAGTGCCGTCACCTTGTAGGTTACCACCAATCTGGATCTCATCAGCATCCCTGGTAGCACAGGCCACTCGTGCGCTCTATCAGGGCTTGCCACACGTGGGCAATAAAAGGGTGGCACAACAGCCTTTAACTTGTGCGAGCAATTTCCTGCTCATCCACTCTTTCCAATGATAGCTGCTGTGCGGAAATAACTCGGAAATAACCCAGGTCTGGCTCCTCGCAGCCATTCCCCTGCCCCAAATTGCTGGTGCGGATTGTCGCCTAGAGGCATTGCCCTGGGAGGAAAGGTTGGACTTCTGTTCACCTGTGGTGCTAATCAGAGGGAAGTTCATCATCACTTGTAGTGCTGTAGTGTGTTCTGTACTTCCCCAGATTTTCTGAAAAATGCGACTGCAAGCAATCACGGAAAAACAAGTCTCTCAACAACGTTGCTGTGCATCGAGAAACAGAAACATTAGCTTGATTGCAAGGAAAGTCAAAAGGAAAATGAAAGCATTACGTTGGCAATGAATAGTGCAGCGGCGATGCTGTTTGTAGCATGCTCTCAGCGCGTACCTTTGTAATAACAAAAGAAAGTTTTTAGTCTTCTGTTGTGAGTTATGCAATCGACGTACGGATTTAAAACATGTATTCAAGCTTCAAATTTCTG
This sequence comes from Chionis minor, assembly GCA_013398295.1. Taxonomy (NCBI): domain Eukaryota; kingdom Metazoa; phylum Chordata; class Aves; order Charadriiformes; family Chionidae; genus Chionis; species Chionis minor. Next base: position 350,761 of record VZSF01006625.1, on the reverse strand, counting down.
TACTTCCTTGCCAAACTGGTTTTTTTTAAGAAATAGTATTAAAAAAGACACTTTTATTATGCAGATACCAGTCGTAGCAAAGCTGATATAGTATTTTCTCTTCCAAACCACTGTTGAACACTGTTCTTTGAAATACCTTGCTACGTATACAATCATATCTAGGTGAATACACAAGACCTGCTTCCAGGATGGCCACACGTTTATACCAGCTCTTGCTTCCCCAGGAGCAATGCTGCAAGCTATGCTCAGCTGAGCCATTTATTCTTATATGTAAGTGACCAAAGATTCAGCATCGCTCCCTGAAAAGATGGGAGAAGTTTGTCTGTTAGTACATTCAGCTTCTTCACTCCTGCTTTTGGGGCACAGTCAAACTCTTTGTGGCAGGAGGAGCAGTGTGTTTATGTTTGACATGGACCTCAATGCCTGTACTCATTGTCAGGTCCTGTCTGGGAAAGCCCCACTTCAGGGATTCGAACTCAAATGGTGGGAGGGTGGGAGCAGACAGGGGAGAGAGGAGGAACTAGTTGTATTAAAAAGGGCAAGTGGGCTACTAGTTGGAGACGTTCATGTGTATTCACTCAGCCCTTCCCTTGCTGTCACCTCCACGTGGTGTGTTTAGCCAGTATCGTAGAACCACAGAATGGTTTGGGTTCGAAGGGATCTTAAAGACCATCCAGTCCCACCGCCCTGCCCTGGGCAGGGACACCTCCCACCAGACCAGGCTGCTCCAAGCCCCGTCCAACCTGGCCTTGAACCTCCAGGGATGGGGCAGCCACAGCTTCTCTAGCCCAGCCAGGGGCTCCCCACCCTCACAGGTAGGAATTTCTTCCCAATAGCTCATCTGAATCTCCTCTCTTACAGTGTAAAACTGTCACCTCTCATCCTGTGGCTCCACTCCCTGATCCCGAGTCCCTCCCCAGCTTTCCTGGAGCCCCTTTCAGACACTGGCAGGGGCTGGAAGGTCTCCCCGGAGCCTTCTCTTCTCCCGGCTGAACCCCCCCAGCTCTCCCAGCCTGTCCTCCCAGCAGAGGGGCTCCAGCCCTCCCAGCATCTCCGGGGCCTCCTCCGGCCCCGCTCCAGCAGCTCCGTGTCCTCCTGCTGTCGGGACCCCCGGAGCTGGACCCAGGATTCCCGGTGGGGTCTCCCCCGAGCGGAGCAGAGGGGCAGAATCCCCCCCCGGCCCTGCTGCCCCCGCTGTGGGGATGCAGCCCAGGGGCCGGGGGGTGTGAACTGGGAGGACTCGGGCTGCTGGCCCACCGTTCCTCCACCCACCAGTCGTTGAGTGCTGGGCTGGGTCGGCTGCCCAGGGTGCGTGATGGCAAGGCTGGACCGTTTGCACCAAGGGCATGGGGCCGGCACGGGGCTGGCATGCCGTGTTTTGGGTGCAGTGTGGAGCTGAGAAAAGGCCCGTTGGGAGTACGCACCAGCTCAGTGCTGGGAGAAAGCTGGGTAATCCAAGAAAAGGGAAGTTTGGTGCATGTACAGATCCGCAGGCACTCTCACCGTGTGAATAATGCCACACGCCTCTGAGAGCTTTAGTTTCACTTTGGATTGATCTTGAGAGAGTGTTTGCACTCAGCTGAGTGTGACTACATCTTCCTCCAAGTTTGAACTTGAAGCTGGATGTGTAGAGCCTCCTCCTCGCATCCCAGAGTCACTGGGATTGGTTTGAGGTAAAACAGGACCAATTTTGTTCAGTAGCTCTGCCTTCTAACTAGGCCTCTTCTAACTGCTGAAATTAGCAGCAGATTGTGCAGAAAACTGCTCTTTCTCAGAGCGATGAGACCCATGTTCAGAGCTGATGCCGAGGCACGGGGTGCAGAGAGGCGCTGGCTTATCCTCATTGCTGTAACGACCAAGGGCACCAACTTTGGGATTTGCCCCGTTGGAGGGTGGGAAGCGGAAGAGCGCAGAGGGGTCCCACCTGTGGGGAGGAGCGGGCAGGACAGGGGACCCAAAGCTGACCAAGAGGGTATTCCATCCCATCTGCATCATGCTCAGGATAAAAGCTGAGGGACCAAAGGGGTCAGCCTCTGGCTCTTTCCTTCTTCAATGGCCGGCGTCCGAGGAGGACTCCGTCGGTTCGTCTGCCTTTGATCCCAACCCATGTGTTCCTGAATCCAGTTCCCTTCCGTCACCAAGTCCATTCTGGGACTTCCCCAGTGCCTGCTGGTGACGTGACTGTCATCCTGGGAGCTTGATACGGTTTTGTACAGATTTCATTATTTTCTTTTTGTTATTTTATTCTTTATATTTCATTAAAGTAGTTTCGTTCTTACTAAACTAGTCTCTCTTCTCTCTCTCCTGCTCGGCAGGAGCGAGGGAGCATCTGTTGGTCGGCTTGCTCGGGCCCATCCGGCCCAACCCACCACAGGTTTGCAGCAGAGACAGAGCAGTGCCTGCCCACAGTGTTCCTCTGAACTTCACTACAAAAAAAGGAAGAAAAGAGTTAAAAGTGGGAACTGAATTGTGGGCGTGGGACAGAGGAGACAGGGTAAGAGGACACACTTTAACCACAGGTGGCCACTTCGTGAGAACGATGTCCCACCCATCCACTCCCACTGATGAGAACCTTCGAGTGTGAGTTTTCACGTGTAAGTCCCGGAAGTTTGCAAGCGCAAATTACAGATAACTCAGGGTAATATTTGGGGAACTGCAATGAAGATATATAGCCAAATAGGAATGGGAAAGCCTGAGAAAAGATCATTTTGTTCTAAATATTTCAAATAAAAAACTCAGTCTATGTAGAAATGCAGTAAGACTGCCTTCTCCCCAGAGAATCAAATAACCAAGGGGGCTCAGAAATGCCCAGGTAGCCACCCCGGGGTCTCCTAGGGTGGCTCCCGGGCAGAAGACATCTCAGGGCCCTGCAAACACCGAGCTTCCAGCAAGCACAGCTCATCGGGGAAGATTTACTGGCTTTACCGGGGAGCAGAAGCAGCTGCAAACAGCTCGAAACAAGCCGAGAACGGCCGAGGCAAACCACCCACGTGGGACTGGCGTTGTTAAACCCTCCTAGAAAACCAGTCGCGACTGTTTCACTTTCTGTCTAGCTTCCCCCCGCAGTGAGGCAATGCGAAACAAACTTCTGGCAGGCTTTACTCCTCGCTGCTGAGGCTCCAAAGGCTCCGGTAACATTTGTCCAATATGTCCCACGCTTGTTCATAGGAAAATCGAGGAATGTCGCAGGCGTGATGGGAATTTCTAACCCTGAAATCCCAAATAATGCCTAGGAGATTAAAAATCAGGATGCCAAGTGCTTCTGGCTACTCCAGGTACAACAAAAATCTTATAAGACAAAAGAATGACTGGGTTTGGTAATGTTTCTGCAAGTACCCAAATAGTCACTAATTAATCATTCTTGGAAACAAAGGAGAAATAAAGGAGTGGAAAACACTGCCATTGTATAAAAGGAAAATTACATCACAGTTCTAGTATCAATCTTCAGTTGAAAAAAATGCCAGGGCAATAGTTATATTTTCAAGGAGCCCAAATTAATCCATTCCCATTTTCCCCAAAGTACTTGGTGGTTGGTTGTTAACGAATTTCTTTGCACAGTTCTTTCTTGATTTTAAATGCGTGAATATTTTTGTGAGCTTTTCCTGAAGTCACAGCTTAATCCGTCAGAGGAAAATGATCTGTAAAGCCTAGGAGATACAGGGACTTGTACTCCCAACCTGCCTGGATTATCCAAAATACGTTTGTAAACTACTGAGCTTTTTTCCTCTCGGTGAAATTAGAATGCAACACGGGCTACGCTTTCTTCGATCAAAAAGAATGACAGATTTAAGTTTTCCTTAAAATACAATGAAGCGAGAGATACCTTCTCCTCTCGCCTTAATTATCAAACAGTATTCTGTTGCGGCCACTGCGATAGGAGCTCTACAGACAGAATTTTTTGCAGTTCATGTACCCCTTCTTCTGGGATATTACCCACTGGGGGAACTCGATGAACAGCTTGTACTCAAAATTTAAATAGTAATAAATGCACAAACTGTTGTCTACCACTGACCCACAGCAACGCATAAAGCAAAAGAAAACATTTTCTAATCGATTTCGTGTTATATTCAACACTGAGACAATAAAACTTTTATATGGTGGTTCTAGCAGGAAAAAAAAGTATATTGCTGTCAAAGCAGAAAAACAAATGCATAGATTTAGCCCAATAGCAATTTCTTTGTTTAAATCTTCAGACTTACGGCGATGCGTAGCCTCCTAAGGTCAGTGAGAACATTATCAAGCGTTTCCTGTACTGTTTTGCCACTTCCTGGAAAAATACGATACTATATGGCAAAACTGGGAAAAAAATCATTTGGAAAATCAAACACAAGGGTTATAGTAAATTGCTGTTTACGAAAGAAGTAGAGAGGGAGCGCTGTGCAAAGGGAAGAACGATGCAGAAGTGATCCTGGGGAGCACCATGGTGGGGAGAGAAGATTTATTTTCAGGTTGTGGTGGTAATTACTGAACTCTGTCAACATACAGGATCTGCACTGCGTTGTCCTGTGAGCTCAAGAACCAACAATTCAGTCGGGAAAGTTGTGCTTTACCAGAGCACTTCACAGAAACTCTACAAGCCCTTCCTTCTTGGTGGAAGATGGCCTTTCTGGTGGCTCTCTTCCCCTGGAGAAACTAACTGTGGAGGGAAATTTTGTATTTATGGACCTTATAAAAGAGAATATTGAATGTTTGATGGGGTCAGATGGCTCAAGTCTTCAGGCCATGAGCTATATCCCGGGAAAAACATTTCAATGTAGAAGCAGGAGCAATGTGTCTCCAGGATTATCCCAGTCAGCCCAGCAGCGTCAACTCATCGCCTGCAAGGCTTGGACACCAACTGCGTGTGGTAACTGCCTTTTTCCTCTTTGCCACAAAGCCAAATATTGAAATACAATGAGGTCCACTCGGTCACAACTAAGCTCCAGGTGAAAGAGCCGTCGCTAACGGTACTGGTTCTGTGGGGCAGGATGGAACGCAGCTCGTGCTGAGCTTCCAGGAGCTCAGATAGGTGCAAAGCTATCTAAGGCATAATCCTCCTGCTCTGCTGGGCCACCAGGTGCCCTTCCAGGAACAGCTGCTGAGCTTCTACATGGACACACTGATAGCCGTGCCACTGTTCCTCTCTTAGAAAAATGAGGCATGGAAAATCCCATTTCTGGCTCAAAATCGTCACACAGACATCACGTGGGTCAAAGTCGAGTTTGGTAATAACAAACTGAAGTTAATTTGAAAGACTGAGTATATGTATTTGAGCACAATCTAAGTATGAAAGTGGTTCCTCCCTTGTACTCTGCACTGCGACGCTCCATCTGGAGAATTTTGCCATACAGGAGGAAGTCCAGAGGCCTTCCAAGATGGTTGGGAGCTGGAGCACCTGACGTAGGAGGAACATCTGAGAGGACTGGGTTTGCTCTGCACGGGGAGAGCAGCCGAAGGAGGGGTCTGGCTGCTGAGCAGAACCATGGAGGCCCACCATGAAATGAGGAGGGAAGAGTTACAAGCGGTAACAAGGGAAACTGATTAAGCACAGGGAAAAAAAATTCACAGTGGGTTTGGTTAAACACTGATGCAGCATCCCGGAGAAACTGGGGAACCTTTTCCAGTGAAGATACTTAAAAGCCCACTGAACAAAGCTTAGAGCAACTCAGCCTAACTTCCAGCCTGGCCCTGCTTTGAGTAGGGGTCAGGGCTGATGAGCTCCGGAAGTCGCTTCAACCTCAGTTAATCTGTGAGCTGATTAAAATGTGTTGCAAAGCTGAAGTAAAATTAGCTGCCCAGGCTGTCAGAGATTACCTGTATTTTATGCTGACAAGTGGGAATAGAAAGAGTATTTCTATTAAAAATTCCTAGTTGTGAAACTTGAAAATGTGGGGGTAAATGTCTTGTTTTAAAGACAGAATACGCATTAGCTTTATGGGGAAGGCGGAATCTTCCTCTCTTTGTCCAGCCCCCCAATCCCTTCAAAATCAAATCCAGCCACCCCACAACTGCCATCTTCCCCTAGGCAAGCAATGACGTTATTTTCAGAAGCGACTAGGGTTGGATCCTCAGTCACGCTGATCTCCAGGGAGCGGGAACTGAGGCTCCTGACGTGTCAAACAGCTTCTACAATTTTAAAAATCTGTTTTAAATGGCTTTGGCTGCGATATCTTCAGTGCCCTTTTTGTTTTTTCCGTTTAGCATGGACACAACTAATGTCAAATCAGCGAAAGATGGCCCGGGACCTTAGCGATACATTTTTCAGAGGCTCTCAAACCAGAAATTTGTTAAAGTGAAATTAATTATAAACATCAAATCAGTTAATAATTTTGACCCTGAGTCTCCTGAATTTCTTGGGGAAAGTGAAAAATACATTAGAAATTTTTTTCCACACAGATTTGGTATCAAACTTCATGATATTTATGCAAGATCTTAGTTTTACTCCCCAAATATGCATAATATGGATCTTAGCTAAATTTAAAGAGCATTTTCTTATCATCTATGTCTAACAAAAGGCTTCCCTAGGCCTCATTAGACTTGTAATAGACACCATCACTTTGGAATAGATATGCATAACAGTGTATCTATTGAAATAGAGATAGAAAATATACATAAAACCCCAGACAAGAAAGTAACGTTTAAATTTCTCTTTTCATTCTTTTGTATGACAAATTTGAAGCAGGAAGAGAGAAAAATTAATTATTGTTTTGGTTTTGAGGGATTCTAAAGCTTCCTCTAATTTGTAGCTAATTCTTTTTCTTCCAGCCACTCGGCAATTTCGCGCTGTCAGGTGCGGCTGAGAAGATTTGCTGTTCTTGAAATACGGATTTTTGCCACTCAGTAGCCAAGACGCCGGTGCATCTTGCTGTGCCGACAGCACGGGCTTTGCTTATCCCAACTTCCACCAGAGCTCCGGTCTCCCACCCGGCAGCACCACCTACCAACTGTGAGACTGACGGGGAAAAACTCGGCTGTCTGGACCTGCAGGTCTGTTTTACCTCTTCTAAAGGGTGGTAACAACTAAACCTGAATTCAACCCAAAAAAGGAGTCTTACCCTTTGGTAACACGCTAGCTGCACCTAAGCACCATGCGTTCAGCGCTGCTGAAGCCACCTACCTTCTCCTCAAAGAAACAGCCATTAAGGGAGTTTTTACCATTGTTTTAAGCTTTTCTGTTTTATTTGCTGTCTTCGCTTCAGCGCTGTCTGTGGTTAACGTGCGGTAAGGACCCAGGCTGCAGCAGCGCTGAAATGGGCAGCGTTACGTGCTCACCTCTCCCGGCTCCTGGCCATGTTTTTTTCGATGAACACCCCCTTTTCCCAGGGGAGAATGGGGCTCTCCCAGTCTGGCAGCGAGATTTGTCCCAGTTGACTCGTTTATCCGTGAGTTTTTATGTCGTGGTGAGTTTCAGACTCACGAGTTTCACTCTATCTTCAGATTTCTAGATGATCAACTCGAAAGATTATTAAGGAAACAGTGACCTTGTGTCACCTGCGACATATTGAAATATTCTAAATTGGGAAGTTATTGTTCCTTGTACGCGGCTTTCCTTTCCTGCTGGCACCTCTATAATAACACTCTTTGTTCTGCTCTATTACCAGTCAGAAAGGGAACAGATTCTCCGTATGACAAGACAACCACAACAAGGAACTGTAAGTCTTGGCACATGGCTGGGGTTATTAATTTCCTGACAAACAGCTCCTCAGGTCTTCATTCCACTGCGGGCAGAGGCTTGGTCATGTTTAACCGGCACCATGAAAGCTTTTGCTTTTCCCCAGCTCAGAGTGAGAGTGGAGCCCTCGTCTGCTGCGGCGTCAGAGGACGCCACGGTGTTTGTTCCAACGGATCGTGCCGCGGTTGAGCTGTGATCCGCCAGTCCCGTTTCTACATTGTCCTATTCCCATGGATGCATCATCATTCAGGATATGCTTTGAATATATTAAATTGTTTGATTTTTTTTTCCCCCTCCTCTTTTAACCATACCTTTAATCTGTCAGAAAATACACTTTTAGCCTTCATTTCTACTTTAGTGTTTCTGCGTGAGGCACATAGGAGACGCAGCCATGGACGGATCCAACCCAACCCCTTTCCCTCTGCTGTGTGATTTATAATCTGAACAACACAACCTCAGCTCCTGCCCTACCTTTCAATAAAATCTCACAAGTGCTGTGTTCTGAGGTAACTATTTTTGGCAATGGTTTTTATTTAAGTTACCTATTTTGTGTTTAAATTATAATTTCAGGTAAATTCCTGTTCTCCTCGTTCACGGCTGGGCAGAAGGGCCCTGTTAATGCAATGAGCCATTTGGTGACAGTTTGAAAGATTCAGTGCAAGTTTGATGTTGGCATGAGGATAGGAGCAAGCAGTACAAAAAAAAATAAAATAATAATCTTTGAGAAAGGCCCGTTTGCTGCCAGCAGCAACAGGGCAGACTGGGGGTGCCGAGGCGCTGCTCGCCCCGAGGCGAGGCTGGTGGCCGGCGGCCAGGCTGCCATCACCGCACCCAGGGTGGGTTTCTGCTACCGACCAAACGCGCCCAAAAGGAGTACTTACAATTAGTTTAAAAGTAGACTTGACAAAACAAGTTTAATTTCAGGTATGTATGTCCAGCAGTCCGTTTAGGTATGTTGCTAGCAACACCCGTTTGTATTTTAACCCGTGACATTACCTCTCTCTGTTTGGCTCCCGAAATTTGCTTTTGTTGGGTATGGAAGGACTCGCCTGAGAATTGAGAATTGCCCCTCCTTCCTCTCGCACCTCTAGCTGGCTCCTAACCTCACTCTGCCGCTAAATAATGTACTTATGTGCAGATTGATAGAACTGGCAGAGAACAGGAAAGAGAAGGATTTGAATTTCCTTACTCTGAAGCAGCCTAGAACAGGTCATTGTACTTGCAACTTGTGTTTTTCAGCAGTTAATTGTATTCTGAAAGAACAGATCAATATTCTTGTGCTTGACAGTTGTAACTCATTTTATTTCTGTCCGAATGATGCAAGCTAAACTGGTGTCAAAACTTATTTTGGGGATAAGGACCAGGCCTATACCTTGGACAGACTTTTTCATTCTCTAGTTTTGCTTTGAGAAATTTTTAATATCAATCTTATCTATAGAAACCGGCATAAAGCTTGCACGCAAACTTTCCAGAATACGTTCAAGAAGTGTCCGCTTTAAGCAAGTGCTCAATTTAAGCCTGACATGTGATTTGCTGAACAAACTTATGACTAAGGCAACACATAGTTTGTTCAGTAGGACCAAAATTTGTTCCAGTGTGATTCATCAATGAGTAAGAGCGATGCTATCTGGAGTTTTAATCTAAGTGCAGATTTGAATAATGACCTGGATTTTTTTCGAAGAGCAGCTAGCTAAGCAAGAAAAGGAAGAAAAAAAAATAAAAATCTGTACAGAATTCTGTGGTTGATCTCACTACCTATTTTCAGCTAGATGAGTCAGTGAGCCATCACATGGATTTGCACAGAAATATCAAAGCAAATCCCACTTCAAACCCACACCACTTCCCAATATATACCTTCACTCATCGATTCCAACAAACCGAGTGAACGTATATTTGTCTGAAATAAAAGCAGAAAAGATCAGAGCTACAGCAACAATTAAGTTTCTTAAAACAAAGACACTCGTTTTCTGTGGAACTTCTCCCTAGGCTGAATTACAGCTGAACCGAGAAGAAATAAGCCGTCAACAAGTGCCATTTGCCGAGCTCAACGAGTGGAGCCTTTACGGCGTGTGCAGAGACCAAGGGAGGCAAATTGTTTTGCAAAATTGCCAAAAAAAATGTATTACTAAAATGACAGAGATGGCAACTTGCGCAAATATTCCTTAATGATAATGATTGAAAGAGCTACAGCTGTCATGCAAAGCCTGAAACCCAGCGCATTTCTTTAATATTATAAGCTTATTGGGATATAAATACGAGATACCTCTGGATACGAGAGAAACATCATTTGTAGCGGTTCATACTTTGAAACATGACGCCAGTTACTGTGCTAGAAGAAAACATAACTCAATCTGTTGCAGTATATTTCTGCTAAATCACATCCGAGTAGGTGATGCTTTGACAGACTTTCATTTTTTTCCAGAATATTCTGCAATGTATTGCAAGTTGCCGCCAGATGTAGAGTCCTCTGGAAATTAAAAGAAGGATTTAGGCAATATTTTTAATGCTGCATTCAGAATTGCAACATTTACGCACTGGAAGATGAAGAACCATATTGTTTTGTACTTATATTTCTTTTGTTGACCAAAAGCCCCCTCTGGATTGGTAAGTCCTACCAACTCAGAACATCCTACTTTTCTTTATAGTTTACAAACCTCTATATCGAGAGGTGATTAGGACCTCCCCACTGTAAAGGAGGTTTAGCTGTGAATTAGGAAGCAAACGAAGAGGAGAAATGGAAGAAGACACTGGGTTGTCTCATTCTTCCTTGCAGGCGTTTGCTTCAAGGAGCTTGGGCTTCAAGTTCAGCTTTGGGCTTTCGCTGGGAGCCTCCTCACCAGGGAGCAAGTTTTCTTCAGTGCCAGCCTAACCAGAACAGCGATTAGGAAAGCAATCAAACACAACGAGAAGTTGCTGTTTAGCAAAAGCGATGCAGAAAAGTTCCTACTGGTAAAGTGCTGGACGATGGAGCGAGAAGAGGTGGTGGTGTGGTAGACTCAGTACTTCCAGCAACATAAGCAATGCCAAAAATCAGCTCACCGGCATCTTCTCATGGTTCCGATTGTGCTTTTATTTGAGCAAAGTCACACAACAAAGCAAATGGCTGAGGAAATAAATTGACTCCATTTGGCTTTGGTTGAGAAATACCATTGCCGATTACTTTTGGTGTACAGCAGATCCAGCTACGGATCAGGGCTCCGTGCTGTACGAAAGATACTGGTCAGAACAAAAAGGCAGTCAAAGGCCTCAAAAGCTGGACGATGTGAATGAGGGAAGCAGCTGTACCGTGCTTTTCAGGGGCAAAACGGATGGTACGACGCAGCTTAAGAACCAGCTAGAGCTCTTCTTTGGAAAGACACGTACCTGGAAACCCACCTCTGTCATTACCGTGGGCAAACTGACCGAGGAGAACATTCCTGCACAGAGATGTCAGGTTTCTGCCCTGGTACTAGGACTGGGCATACGAATGGCATGAGCAAGTCAATCACCAGTGCAGCGATCGCCTTAATTACGGGTGCTATGGCACAAACTGTGCGGCACAAGCTCTACGTTGCACATTGCAGGCCTTCCTGTGGAGGAATGTTGTATTTTGTATTAGTGGGGGGGGTTTATTAATATTTTTCAGTCTGAAAACAAGTGCCATATACTAATTCTAGTTCTAGAAAAAGCCGGGCTAATAAAATAAAATCTCATTAACTGGAAACAACTGACAATCAGCTACATACGTGAGTCGGTTCCAACGACAGCACAAGCTCCAAGTATAGCTTGGATTTGGTTTAAAGGTGTTGAGGAGAGAAGCAGGTACGTACTGGTGTTACCCTCCTGCGTGCTGCTGAGACTGCTTCCGAAATCCCAGGTATAATGGATTACCTAATTTGGCAACAAACGGCTGCCAAAATGGCCAAGTGATTGGAGAAACTGTCATATGGAAAAAGACGAGAGGCACGCGCCTTGCCGAGGAGGGATATGACCACAGGCTGTAGAGCTCTCGGCGACTGAATTCCAGAGAGAGAAGCTGAACAACTGCGTCAGAACAACAACAAATGGATGGAAACAAACTTTGAGTGAAGGTAGGTTGGAAATCGGAAGCCGACTGCCACTGCGGGACGATGTCCCAGTCAGAACAACGGGAGGAAAAAGTCAAATCTCTTCTGATGGAGCTTAAAATCTGCTGAGGATTACACAGAGCTCTGCGTCGTGCCACGGGCCGGGGCTTTCCCACAGGCAGAGCCCTCGCGCCACTAATTTGGGGCTGGGGGTTGGGTTTAAGCATGGGTTTTTGGCCTCAAGCTCGGTTCTCTGTTCTGGGGTTAAACAAATAAATAGAGAGCGAGTAATGCGCGCTGTGCAGCTTGCTGGACTCCCCCACGTGCGCAGGTCAAGCGATGATTCTCCCTCGGTGATGCAGAAAAGGCGCGAGGTCTCCTCCCGGCACGGGCAGCTGGAGCTGCACAGCGGCTGGGAAAAGCGGCTCCGGGAGACTGAAGGGAGAAATACGTTTCCAAACGCAGCAGCGTTTTTGGAACAGCAATTGAAATCCATCAAGCCCCGACCCAGACCTACAAGCAGGTAACTACGGGCAGAGCCCTGGCGAAGGTGGTCGGGAGCAGGAGCGGGTTCAGCTGAGTTTACTTTGGAGATCAGACTGTGCTTGTAATATGCTTCGTAGAAGACGTTCTAGAAAATATTCAACTTCGCCCCTGGTGTTTCTAAATTCTCTGAAAACTTGAATAGATGCAATTGTCTACAGGGCTTAAGTAAGAGGCCATTCAAATTTCAAACAAAAAAAGACAATGAATGTGCAACTTCACTTCCAAGCAGCTGTTTCTGAGCACGACAAACAAGAAAACTTCAGATTCATGGGTTTTCACCTGAAAACACTGGGCCTTGATGCAGCGGTAACATCAGAGGTTTTGAAAGCAACCTTGTTTTCTAACTTGCCTTTTTCTGAGAAATTTAAAATTCAAGACTTTATATTTTTTGGATCCAGAAACGAGTAGCAGAGAACGTGAACTTCTGACCAGGAGGCGTGATTTACCACGGTTTGGTGTCATTGAAGAACAAAGTTGAAATAAACCTCTCTGATTCAGGAGGCTCCTTAAATTGATGGAAATTCTCAAGCAGAAATCTCATTACATCTTTCAAGGATCATTAAAAAAACCCATGAACAACTCCGTGGGCCTGACAGTTAAAGGCCGTATAATTAGTTACAGCTCCATAACACACGTGATAAGTCACATTTAGGGAAGACCCCACGTATTACCCGTTCGGATTACCTGAATGATGCCCTCACAGCTGGTTCATCCCGCTGTCTGAAACGTAGTGATGAAATCTCCTTTCCCTGTAGCCGGGAACAGCGTGGGGCTGAAGGGAGGGAGCACAAAACCCATCTTTTCTTCCACTGGTGATAGTTTTTCGGCAAGTGAGGAGGGCAGCGGAGCAGCCTGGCTGCTGGACCACTCACGGCTACTCCAGGGAGGGAGAGGACACAGTGCTTCTTCGCTGCCCGTCCTCCCAGAGCCCGCGGTTTGGGGAGCATCGTTTATTATTTATTCTATGATCCTAGCTTTGTAACAAGAACCCCAGGAGAGGCAGATGGCTGCACACTGTATGCCCGGAAGCCCACAAATCCCAGAGGTCTTCACCCAAAGGGTTATTGAGGATTGGCACAGGCTGCTCTGGGCAGTGGTGGAGTCGCCATCCCTGGAGGTGTTTCCCAGCTGCGCCGATGTGGTGCTGAGGGACGTGGGTCTGTGGTGGGTTGGGCAGTGTTGGGTTGATGGTTGAACTCAATGATCTTAAAGGTCTCTTCCAACCAAAACGACTCTGTGATGATTCACTGGCTGTAGGTGGCCCTGCTCTGGCAGGGGGTTGGACCAGGTGATCTCTAGAGGTCCCTTCCAACCCTTGACATTCTGTGATTGTGTGATTGTAGGTCACACCCGCACCGCCACACGCTGGCACGTCTGCAGCCGCCACCGTTAGTGACATTTCCCTGCGGCTGCTCCCACCAAACACACCCCCGAAGTGTGAGCGCCTGAGTCACCAGGCTGTTTACAGCTCCTTTAATTAATACTCATTGATCTGTGTCGGAAAGCAGGATCTAAGCACAGGCGCAGCTCGGGGCAGCAGGACGGTGGGCAACAGCAGAACAGCCTCCGTGCCTGCTCCTTCGCTGGCCTCACTGGGGCTGCTGCCGGGGGTCAAGGGCGTTTCTGGGGAGATGCACCACTCCCAGCCACCCCCGCCGCTCCCGCTCGGTTGTCCGCTTGCTCTCCAACCCCTTCCTGCCGCAGGAACCGTCCCTCCTTGGCCTGGCCCAGCTCCTGCTCACACGCGCTGCCCGGAAGTCTCCCTGTTCCGACCCACTTGCCGAACGGGCACATTTGCTCTTCTAAAAATACTCGACATCTTCAAGGTGTGCATTGCCTAGAAGTTTGAAGACCAAAACCAATAAACGTAGTTCACTTCCCTTTCATTGGGTAAAAATTGTGGCCATTTTGCTGCAGGTTCAACTGTCCTCACGATACGCTTCGTCCTCTCTTGCCGTTTAATCCATTATTTTATTAGCTACTTAAGTCGCCCTTATCAGACAGTTAATAAGAGGATCACTCTAGATAGTTAATGGCAACATCTTCATCTGGAAACTAAGAGAAACGCAACATCCACGTCCTTTGGAATTTGGCTCAGTTTAAAACCTCTTGCTTACAAAGCACAAGAAATCATTAAAAAATACGCAGAGGTGCTTTGCGGTTTGTTAGGAGTGGACTTTGCCCATTGTATATTTAGGTATTGTTTGATATAAAGTGATCTTTAGTATGAAGTGATCTTTAATACAAAGTGATCTTTAGTATGAAGTGATCTTTAATACGAGGTGGTCTTTGCAAAAGCAAAAGCCTCTCGGCCTCAGCTCTGGGAGACAAATATGTATTTTCAGTCGTTCACGTTCTTTCACAGCGCTTCACCTCAAGCATGCAAAGGTGTTTTGACAAGGCTGAAGCCCTGGCCTGGCGATGGGAGCGCTCCCACTTCCAGGTGGGATCTGGTCTCCAGGTGGGATCTGCTGAGCAAAGCCACTCACACAGCCGAGCGGCTCCGCTGGGCACCTCCCGTCTTAGGGCAGATTTAGAGCAGATACAAGGAGGAGATGTTTTACGCTGAGGGTGGTGAGCCCCTGGCCCAGGCTGCCCGGAGCGGTGGGAGATGCCCCATCCCTGGAGGTTCAAGGCCAAGTTGGCTGGGGCTTGGAGAAACCTGGGCTGGTGGGAGGTGGGTTGGAACTAGATGAGCTTTAAAAGTCCCTTCCAACCCAAACCGTTCTGTGATTCGGTGATAAGGAGGGTGAACGTGCAGGAACAGCAGAGAGAGCTCGGTTTAGGGGACAGGCACGATAACATCTTGTTGTACAGATTCCGTAATTAATTTTAATTTACTTAATTAAGTATTTAGTCTTTGGGGAAGGAAGATGAAAAAGTGGCTTCATAAACTGACAATGGCCGATTGTTCTCGGCTTCTTATCCTGGAGGCACGCTGGATAATGAGAGCTATAGAAATACTTGGAGAGATTGATTGTACGGAGCAGGCAGGAGTCCCCCGGCACAGGCTGCTCACGCACCGGCAGAGAAATGGACACCCCCTCGCTCTTCCGGGGTTCGGCACCGCTCCCCGTCCTCGCAAGAAGTGAAACTGGCTTTGTCCGGATGCAGCCACTGGGGGACAAAGGTGACAACATTGCAATGAAAGAAGCCCAGAAGAGCGCGGACAAACCGGACTGAATTCCCCGCGTCTCACGTGGGCAAGAGCGATGCAAAGCAAAATCAAGAATTGGAGACAGCAGTAATTTCCGATCTGAGGGGGGTTATTAAACAGATTTTGATCCAGACCGCGCTTTCCCCACGCAGGCGGAAGAATTCTTCATGGAGTGACTCAGATTCCCGGTGTCAGATCACTTCAAAGCGCCACATCAGGAGGTGATGCTCTGAAAATGGCAGCTAGTTAAATTTATCTGACATCTCGGGTTCGTACATCTTCGGTACGTGGAAAACGAAGGTTTCATTGGAAGACTTCACAGCTTGGGTGGCTAACGAAGTGGTTACGGATTTAACCTCTGCCAGAAAAATCATCCCTTCATCAAACATTAAATCAACAGACAACAGAAGTTGGGGAAATGATGTTATTAAAATTCTAATGTGGAAATTCCCGATACTTTTCCCCGGCATACATGAAAATAAAACGATATAAAAGAAAGCCAACAGATGCAGTGTCATATGGACTTGCTTAATGGCAACGCTTAGCCTTTCAAAAAAAGATTTACATCTACATTCACTACTAAAACTTGACATTTGCATTGAATAATTCATATTTTGTTGCTTGCTGTGCTTTGCTGCCTTTCTTATATTCCCAAGTAATATTAGCTCTGCTGTTAGTGAAGCAGATCGAGTCTAACAAACGCCCATCTTTTGGTGCTCGAATATGTATTTAGCGAAACCCGCGTCGAAACTCCCCCAGCGAGAACTTGGTGCCGCTAATAGAAATGCCCCGTCCAGATTTAATTCGCGCCATTACTGGGCTTCAGCCTAATTCTCCCACAAGCACTCCAAGTATTTTAACGAGAATCACATGTAGTTTGGAGGGGTGTTTCCATGCCTACATGTGTCTCATGTTAAGACAAACTCATTCCACCTCACTCTTTGTAGGGATGCAAACGAGGCGGCTGTCAGGGCTCTTGCATCGCCCTCTGGAGACCTTCTCCCTTTACAGCCATTCCTCTCCCACCGCTCCCGGCCCCAGGATAAAAGCAGAGTTGTCTGAAGATACACCTGGATTCAGCGTCTCTGCGGGAATTCGCCAAGGTGGGAGCTGAAGTGGGATTTAACAGGCCATTTCTGTAGAAGTTACTGCCCCCTGGCAGGCTTTAGGGTTGCGAATACCATGCTTGTACTTCCAGAAACCCCCTAAAATTTGTACTCCTTCAAAAAATTTTTTTACATATTTATTTTAATTCTAACATTTTCTTGTCTCCTTTAACCATTCTGTCATAACCAAGTGATTAATTACAAAGGTTTAGGTAGTATCAGGTTTTTCCTGGCGCTTTCCCGACTCCTCCCCGTCAATCTCCTTCCTGCCTTTTTCTCAGGGAAAAGTGTCTTAAATTTATTCGTTCAGACTGACAGATCACGTAGCACAACGCAAACTCACCCCACCCCACAGCACACACTGAAGGGCCTAAAAACTTCATTTTAAAATTTTTTAAAATTCAAATTTAAATTTTTTTAATCTTTTTCCTCACCAGTGGACGAGCCAGCTTCCCTCACCTGCAGGCAGAGCCCTGTTCCGCATCCTACCCCGAAGCCTTCCCTTGAGGAACCAACATCCAACAAACTCAAAGCACGGGCATCCAGGAAGGCTTGCACCAGGTTTGAGGGGTTTGGGGATATTTTTTTGTTTGGGGTTTGTTTTTTGGTTTGGTGTTTGTTGGGTTTTTTTTGTTTGGTTGTTGGTTTTTTTGCTTGTTTGTTTGTTTTGTTTAAAATTTTAAAACTCTTTTCTATTCTATATAGTTTATGCTGCTTTTAGTTCAACTTCCAGTTAAACCACCACCTATTTATCACAAACCAGGCTTTCTTAGGCGAAAAAAGTTCTTGCAGAGGACGCCAGCGCAGCCTGGGCACTGCGGGGCCGGGAAGTAAAAACTGGATGTTTAACAAGGGGTGCAGGGGAGGAGGCGGCGATGCTGCTCCCGCTGCTCCCGCTGCTCCCACTGCTCCAGCACTGGACGTGGGGGCTCCTGCCGCTGGAGAGAGGAGGACGTGGCTGCCTGGCTCCTACGGCACAACTACTTTCTTCCTAACTGGAAAAGGAAAGTAACAGAAAGGCCACCACGGCGTTACCCGAAATGCCAAAAGCCTCTCCTTCCGTAATTCACATTAACTTTGGGTTTTGTAAAATACATTTTTTGACTATCTGAAAGAGGAAGAGCAGGCTCGAGGCGACTGGCACGCAATTAATTAACTGGGCAACGGAGCGGGTGTGCCACTGGGATATCTCCTTTTGGAATACTGTCATGACACCTTTGGGGCCAGGAGAACAATTTTGCTCTATGGAGCTTGGCTTTTTGGATGTCCTTCTGCAGCCATGCTGGGAGGAAGGAGTACGGGTTCTCCTCTTCCTCATTTTGTTTGTCTGAAACTCTTGAGGGGTAGGAGACCAAGTTGGGGAATTAGAGATTCTCCTTTGGGATGGGATGGGATAGAAGTAGAAAAAAAAATAGAAAAGAAATAGAAATAATGGGAAGGGAAGGGAAGGGAAGGGAAGGGNCTCATTTTGTTTGTCTGAAACTCTTGAGGGGTAGGAGACCAAGTTGGGGAATTAGAGATTCTCCTTTGGGATGGGATGGGATAGAAGTAGAAAAAAAAATAGAAAAGAAATAGAAATGAAGGGAAGGGAAGGGAAGGGAAGGGAAGGGAAGGGAAGGGAAGGGAAGGGAAGGGGTTTTCCCTTTTCTTTCCCATTTTTTTCCCTCAGAAGCAGAGAGCAGCTTCCACGGTTGCGAACAGATAATGGCAAACCCCAATACTTTTTATGACTTTTTCTATTCCCAGAGAAAAATCAGCGAGAGGAGCAACAAATTATTTTCCCGGAACTGAAAACGAGCGGTATTTCTACCGGGAATTAAGAATTGCTTCTCTTTCAAAAGGGCCTAAACCGACTGTGATTTGATGAGATGGAAACTTCTGAAGTCGGAATGAACCCCTCTTTTCTACAAGCCCGTCTGCTCGATGGGGGCATCCGACGAGCTGCGGCGGCTCCCCAGGGCTCAGGCTCTGCGCCGCCCCCACCCACATTCGCGGGCAGATCAGGAACGCACCCAGCGGAAGTTACGCACGGTTTTTGAACCAAAAGCATTTATCCTTCCATTTTTTTAGGCTACTATTCTTTTCTTTCTTTGCACTGCAGCCTTAATTTTGGTACCTTGACATTTCCTCAGGGCAAGAAGGCTGGCTTTCCCTTGTCTGTCCAGTTTCTCACTCCAGTTTCCAGTTTTTAATTGCCGTTAATGGGCATTAAGGTCATTAGCCAAGTGGAATCATTAGCACCCGCAGGAGGACTTACCTGCTGCTGTTCTGCACCACCAGACCTGGACGTGGCTGGAACAGACGTCGTTCTCCCGTCCCGTGTTGTAACTGGGTCAGCACCGGGCAAAGCCGGACTCCGACCGCGGCTCGCTCCCAGCTGGCTCGCGCACTGGCAGCGATTCCTGCCTGGAATTTTAAAGCGCCGCCCGGCACCGCACATGGATGGTCGTTTTCTCTGGCGTGTGGCAACCTACGCTCCTGCTTTCCTGGGGTTCGTACACAGGGATACGCGGGGATGCTCTCACTCGGCTTCGACCAGGGTAAGTACGTCAAAACCCTTCCCATTTCCCCTGCCTTTTCCAAAATAGGATTTTCCAGATAGAACTTTTCTTTTATATATATATTTTTTTTCTTCTTTCCCCCTGTTCTAAGTCCTAACCCCTTATCTTCTGTTGGGATAGCACTCAATCATGGAAAAATACGTATCTTGCAGCAGGTAAAAAAACAGGAGATGAAATTTCCCCAGAACTTGCTTTCGCAGGGAATACAAATCTTGGCTTTTTTTTTTTTTTTAAAGCAACAACAAAAATTTGCTTGGAAGCGTTCACAGCCAATAAATAACCTGTAAAACCTGGGAGAGAGAAGTGGGCCGTGGAGGCCTTTTTGGGGTGCACTGCGTGCTCGGGAGCAGCTATTACAGCCGTAGGAACCCGGTCCCCCGCATAACCTCCGCGTTTGAGCAATATTGTAGGAAACACCAGGAGTGAGCGCGGGCTCCCTCTTTTACAGCCGCCTCTCGTCCTCGGCGGGACCGACCAGGCGCAGAAACGCTGGGCGCCGTGGGCTGCGTTCCCAGGAAACCCCCAGGCTGGTGTCCTGGGGGTAGAAAAATTCCACAGAAGGTTGTTTTTTGGAAGCCTTGAAGGGTTTTTTCTGGAGTGGATTCGACACCTGATTGAACTGTGCTCGCAGTCGATTTGGAAAAGTGACCCGTTTATGTGTGTGGGATTTTGTACATCGGGAACGTGCTTAAACCAGCCGGCAAATGGGATTTTTTTTGGGAGGGGGAATCCTGCAACGTGAGCATCGACTCGCTGCGTTAGTGCCGGTAAATAAACGCGGCCGGGAGCGGGAGGGGAGCGAGGGCTCGTTACCGGAGCGGATCCGTTTTGAGCTGGGTGCGAAGGTCCTGGGTGGTGCGAGCAAAACCTTCCTCAGCCATCAGCTTCCTCCACTTACCCGTCGGACGTCCCGCCCGATGGTGACGCTCCCAGCAGGCAAACTAAGGACAGGCAACGGGATCTGCGGGCTGAACTGGGAATTCTCTTGCCTTTTATGCTCTCGGATGGACCTCACGGGTGTTGGCTGCTATTTAATTTGCTAGCGGTGCCCGCGGCCCCATTTAAGACCGGGCATCCCGTCGTGGCATCTCACAGATACAGAGGAGACAGTCCCTGCCCCGAAGAGAACATCACAGGAACTTTTTTTTCTGGTGATTTAATCGTAATATTGACAACTTTATCAAAAATTACAAAACTGATATTAAAAAAATCTCTAATTCTTAGTAAGACTAGAATGGGTTTTTTTTTTAAAAATAGAAAAGCACTTTTATGCTACTGCTCTTCTGGAATTCTCACATTACAACCCTACATAGCAAAATACAAACTGTCGCTAAGAAAGGTAGCAGGCCTAAGGTAATTCAGTCCACCACGAGCCCTCTAATAGCTCTACACCATCAAACTCAGGGACTCCAAAAGGGTATCACATTAATTAGAAACCTTCCGCAAAGCTGATTTAGGAAATACCTTTAAATTTTAAATTCTTTTTAACCCCTAAAACCTTAGACTGTGAGGATAAGAGGACCTGGGTCATCAGAGGTGGGGTGGTGTTTTTATTGTGGGGTTTTTTTAAAAATTATTATCTATTTTTTAAACTACGCGGATATTATTTTTGCAGCTGACACCAGCCAAACGTTTTCTGTCAGGAGTGAAAATATGAAGAAAAATCCATCGAAATAAATGAAAATAATTTTTTTTTTTTTTATGGTGTTCACAAAATGCACCATAATAGAAAGAGGAATATTTCCTTTAATTTGAATGTCATCTGAATGACTCAACCACATTGTCACCCACTTAGCAAAAGAAAGCATAATAAATAAATAAATAAATAGACAAGAATATGTAACACTTTACATCCTCAAAAGAATCACGTAGTTCCCTAATCTACCGAGAGACCGATTGACGCCGTGGGCTCGCTTTACTCAGCCGGTTCAGTTTCGTGTGATTGTGCCATATTAATGACAAATGAAGTGTTGTTCCACTTTCCACAATGGAGTATTTTTTGTTTTTTTTGTTTTTTTAACCTTTTTAAATATAGGAATTCTCTCTTAAATTAGAAAGTAGGCAAAAAGTATTTTTTAAATTTTCCTTTTTAAGTCTTCTATTAGAAAAAATAGAGATTTGTTAAACAAAAAATAATAAGGTAGAAAGAAGGGTTGGGCCTCCGTCAAAAAAGTAGATTATGCTTTAATGCAAAGAGAAAGAAATGGCTCTATGGGCAAAATTCAAGTACGAGTGACCAGTTTTTTAATCGCAAAGTAGGTGCAACATTTTTTTAAAATGTTACAACACCGCATGACCTGTAATGCTCACAATATTTACATTAACTGCTTACATGAAACTGTAAAAACCTCTAAAAGAGAGAAAAAAAAAAGAAAAAAAAATCGGTATGGACTGAAACGAAGCTACTCCTAGCACCCACGTCAACGCCATCACCAACCAACGAACTCCAGCGCACAAAAGGACTCGACACGGCTACTGCTGGAAGTGGACATCCCGGAGAAGCGCCAGCCTACGTCGTCCACCTGCCACCAGAACCCGGATCTGGGAGGACGGGAAGGGGAAAGGGGGGAGCAGCGAAGCGGCGCGCGGCCCCCCCGGAGCCGGGGACAGGGAGCCGGGAAGCGGCCGGCCCGGCCGATGGACGACATGGACTCTTTAACGAACACAGCAACTCAGAACAGAAAAACGTCAGCTACGCTANAATAATAATAATAATAAAAATCAAAATCAAGAGAAAAATCCAAATCAAAGCGATCACTTCACATGAGCGTGCGTGGAGGACAGTGGCGTTACGGAAAAGACAAACGAACCTGCCCCGCGGAAGGAAGGGCTCCTGCCTCCAGGCCCCGGTAGCCGGCCTGGCTACCGCCATCCCCCGGGATGGGCGAGGAGGAGGGAGAGCCGCTCTCCCAGACACCGGGAAGCCCAGGGACGAGCCCGGAGGTAGCGCCGCCTGCTCCGGCACGCCCAAGCCGAGGGCTTGGGAAAGCCGCCGGGTCCCGTGGTCCTCGGGGACGGGCGGTCCGGGTCAGGTCCTCCAGGGAGAGGAGTCTGGGACTCGGGCAAGGCGGATGGGAGAGGAGCAACGGGTCGTGATCCCGGCGCCCGGGGCCCGGGATCCGGAGAGCGGCGATACCGCCAGCTTCCCAGGATGCTGATCACTGCCAGTCCTTAGCTAGAGAGTCAGATTTGGGAATTTGAGGGGAGGGGGGTTGGTGGAAAAAAGAAATCTGAGGTAAGCGGTGGTCCCGGATGAAGAGGTGGGGGTTACGGGCTCCACCCCGGGACCGGGAATGGTGAACGGAGAGTTATTTCGGGAAGCCTTGAAGACAGAGGACGTCACGGCTTCCATCACCGTCACCACCACCCGTGTTAAAAAGAAAAATGAAATAAAATGGAAATAATGTTGTGCTACACTTCCGTTCGTTAATTTTATAATGGCTCATAGCTTTAGACTTTTAAATCTGTAGTGTATTAATTTTTTTCTACATATGTTTCACATTTCTTACTTAATATAACATAAATAATTTGGTTAATAGATTTAACCTGCACATTTCAGCCACATTAATATATATAAGAATCTGTTAATGGTATAAATAATTCTTTTTAAATAAAATAAATCTGATATGTTACATAATACTGATAAAAATTACTGTTGCTAATAGTTTTGTAAGCCACCCTTAGTTTTTTGTTTTAATACTGCGAGATGGATACTGGAATTACTTTTACGAACGCTGCGGAGCATGCCCTTTCATTCTACTGCAAAACCAAACCGTAATCAATACCGATCACATTATTAAAGCAGGGCCTCTGCCCCCTCCAAAGTAAACACGATGGTTAACGACGTTAGATAAATTTAAGCTAATAAATCTAGGGGTTTTGAGGGGTCAACGTTACGGGGGATATAAACTGTTTAGTTTATCAGGTGGCTATGAAACTTTAACTACAGAAATGGTTGACTAAAATAGCCCATCTACTTTTTTTTTTTTTTTCCTTTTTAATAAAATCTACAGCATTCTACTTTAAAAGTTTAAGTAAATAAAAACGCAACCGACAAAGTTGCAGCCTTTGAATTATTAATTAGAGCTGTGATCCCACATCCCGTTAGGAATCTGCAAAGGTTGCACTCTCCTACAGAGACCTGAAATGGAGTACAGTGCTTCCAGGCAAGGTTCATTCCAAACAGACAGTATCAATGAACACTCAGTGGCGTGAAGTGTATGTCATAATTAAGGTATTACATAATCATGCCTTCTCTCTGCTGTTAAATACAAAAACAGCATCTTTTACATTATCATATAAAAGCATTTAGGCTGTATTTTTATTTATCACTTTACACTGGTAGTCTCTTGTATGTGTACTCAATAGAAACCAAAGAATTTTGTACACTATTTTTTGTACAATAAAAGATAAAGTGTGCATTAGGTACGCTTGTACATGACAATATTGTACAATATTTACATTTCCGATATCACCATGAAATTCTGTATTATCTATATACACAAGGAAAATTTCTCAGAAACATTTGGACTATTTCTTATAATCACAATTTTAGTATTATAGAAAAAAAAAAAAAATTTCAGTAATCATCTGACATTGTTACTGCAACCTTTCGAGATTTCTGATTGGCTTATCCAGCAACCGCTACCCCTCCTAATCATCAAAAATATTGTACCACTAATCCGCGTAGCACCCTGCGATGGCATCTACCTGTCTTCATATAAATATTGATATAACCACCTCTATATCAATACCTACATATAGACTTCTGCGCACGGTCATTTTGATAAGTCCTGGACCAGTAACAAAGACATTCAATGTTATCTAGAGATCTTCCTCCTCTTGGGTTTCGGAGGCTTCACTTGTCTGTCTCCCTGTGGGATTTGGTGGACCTAAAAATAAGTATAGTTAGAAGTTAGCAAAGAATATTGGTCAAAGCATCCAGCCAGTAATAAACGAGTTACAGCGTTGCTCGTGGGGCTGTTGCGCAGCGCTTCGCGTTATTCCACGGCTACGTGGAAGCTCCCATTAAAAGGAACTTTGAGAACTTTCGGGGGGGGGAAGGTTGATGCCGCAGTCGGTCCCTCTCAACCCTCCGCTACCCCGGAGAAAGGTACCGGCTACAGCAATCGTGAAACCGCTTAATTGGGAACCGAACCCGACAGCGCAACAATGCCACGTTCTCAGAGACAATTTATATTCCCTGTTTTACCCAGCGTCGTGACAAGAGCCACCACGCAGGAAGCAGGCGGTGAGAAAACACTGCTCGCGGGGAAAAATAAGAGAAGTCAAATTCAGGCCGGCGGTAGCATTATTAAGCAAGAGGCTGTTTAGCAAACTCTGTCTTCATCTAATCACTAAAAGGAAATATTCAATTTCGAGTTCAGCGCTAGATTAATTGGAGTGTGAAGCAGTTTTTCATCACCGACTGCTCAGTGAAGGGCCCCACGTAATTGGAAGCAGAGAGGTGGCGGGAGGAAGGCGCTGCTGTCTGGCGCGGGATACCACCACCATCTGTCGGTGGGAGCGAGCTGCTGTTCTGGGAAAAGCCTTTTCCAGCTTCCACACAGCAGCCAGGACGCAGGAACAAACCCTTCAGCCACGTGCTAAGTTATTCCCTTGGGTCCGTCCCCAGTTCCTTCAGCCCGCTAACATGGACTACATATTTATTGCCTCTTCCCAATAACGCTCCGAGCTAATTATCCTGTTTGCACGGGCTTTTCCTTTAACGTGTAACTGATGTCTGAACAGCAGCAGCTGAAAAAAAATGCAAGTCACTAGAAAGAGAACCACCAATTCCCTCAGCGTTTCCAGGGACCATAATCTTTATGGAAATAAACGCTGATCACAAATTTTGCGATAATTAAAACAGAAATCAAGACGCTGTAATGACGTGCGGGCTGGGACATCGGCTTGTCCGCTTGACGGAACAACCCGAACGGCACATCCAGCTACAGTAATTTCCCCGAGCCGGTTTCTATCACGGTGGAAATGCATGTACAGCATGCAGATTTCAGTATTCCTGGATTTATAACCGGAAAAAAGGTCTCAGCAGGATGGCCCAGTCCAGGCTGACAAGAGGTGGTGTAACCGGCACGGAGAGGTGCGTGCCACACGCACATCCCGTGTTTATTTGTAACAGACCGACGGTCAGAACCTGCTCTCCTCCTCCTTCCAAAGGCAAGAGGAAAACCTGTGCCATTTCAAATCAAAACTCCATCTCATTTGGCAAAATTCAGCAGCTTAAACAAAAGATTTTTGGTTTTGTTATTACTTTTTTAATTATTTTATTATTACCATTTTGTTATTACTTATGGCAGCCATTAAAAGCTACTGAAGAACTTATTTAATATTTCTTGGTTCTGAAATCAGCTCTTCGCCCGCAGTTCTGTCTACGTTTCCTTTTATACACTCCAGACACTCCCCTGAAGTTTTACTACGGCTTCTAAACGTGCACATGTACAAGCATCATCAGTGCTGAGCATCGAATACCAGGAGAGTTTTTTCCCCGTATTCAAATGTTCCCTAATTAATAATTTGGTTAGTAACCAATGATAAGATATGGGAAGTTACACGTGCTGCGATAAGAATTTTTCGCATCTCTAAGCGTGCTCCAATGAAATTACAGCCGTGTTTTAAATAGGAAGATGAATACATAATATAAGCCAAATTTTAGATTAGAAAGATCCTGGGTTTATTTAATAACATGGTAATTATCGTAGAAATGTTAGATTTGAGATTAGGAGCACTCTTTTCTCTTCAACTTACCTTTCATGACAACATCTACCGTTTCACATGAGGAAAACTTTATTCAAAGAGTTTTACATTTAAAAGAACGATGCTTTTAAATCTGGTTTCAATCTCTTGCTACTCAAACTGAAAAACAAGTGGGCCTGATTTTGTGTCACTAGACAGAGAAAAGCCATGGGACATGAGCGGGACTGGAACCGACCCAAATATTACCAGGCTGCATCTGCAAAACTATGTCCAGGAATCTCTCATTGTAAAAAAATAAAATAATTGGGAATGCAACTAAAATTCTACAACTTTTCCCATTTTTCAGAACGATCGGACATTTGCCAACGGTTTTTACAGCAGGAGAAATATCGAAAATTCCACATTATTTAAGCAAATAGAAACGCTGTTTATGTTAGAAAGCAACCCAAACCAACACTCCCGGCCTTCAATTGACACACATGCAGAAACACAGAAAAAAAGGAGATTATTGCTAATGTGAAAAGAAACTTACATTCCCAGACATTTTGTCTAGTTCACTCATGGCCTCGTGTATAGCAGCTTCTAAATGGTTATTTAGCTTTCCACTTCTAGGAAGAAAAAAAAATAATAACGCCATCAGTAATTCTTAGGAGCAGAAAAAAACCTTTTAAAAGATTAATAATAACCACATTAAATCATTGGACGTATGCCACCAGCTGCAGAGCCCCCCAGGTCGCTATTGCACAAACCGCGGGGCCCAACCCACGTACAATAAGACACAAAATAAAGGTTTCTGTTCCAATGATGGAAGGAAAAGGAAAGGCAGCACTCCAGTGAGTCGTATGGTTGGTTACAACAGCCACAAGCCGGATTACACCCCGCAACAAAAAGAGTATTTCCCAGTACCGGAGCGTTTTGTGCTATCTTTTTTTATTTTTAAAATCATTAGCAAGGGGTCAGACTCTGACGGGTTTTGACCAGAGGAAGAGGAAGAGTAACCCCAGATACTCCGGACTTTCTTAAAGGCTTCAAGTGTTACTAAACCCCTAGTGCCAGCTCACCTCTGCCTGCTTCCAACCCCACGGCACACATTTACTCTGTAAACGTGGTTAAATTTCAGGAATACTGTTGTGAGGGAATAAATACGGACACTGTTGTCTTCCTGAAAAATCGTGGTGCGAGCTGCAAAGTTTTCCTCCTACCCAAAGCACAAAGCTCAAAGTTATATATCTAACTTTAAAGAGCCCGAGGAAAAATAAACTGTATTAGTCCTCTAAAACGTTGCTGGTTTTACCCTGGAATGACAGCGCGCTGCGGGCTATGGCAAAGGTAAGGAGAAGACTTTCTCCTTCCAACCCAAAAGTTGCACCAAGTCATTGGGCAGCTCCATACGCATCTGATTTCACAGGGACATTTTTGATTCGTGTGTATTTCTTTTTTTGAAGAAGTTTCCCACTTGAACACCATCCGCTGCAGGACGGGTGACGCTCGTTCATTCATGGCTTCACCTGAACAGGTCCATTTAGAAGAGTAACGAACAGCAAGAGAAGTGGCTGAATACGAGATGAGGGAGATCGATCATGCTGGAGACGAGGGACATTATTCTGAGCATCCATCCCAACATCCTCGGGAAGTAAGAAAGTACCGTTATCCCGGCTTTGGAGATGCGGAAACGAGGGGAGGAGAAAGAGAGGGGTCTGCATCATGAGGGAAGGTTACAGCAGGGATGGGTGAGGGACCGGCTCATCCCAAGCTGGCAAGGATGGCTGGCTCACTAAGGCCCTCCTCCACAGGAGACACTTTCTAAAAAAACCTTTTCTTTTTAACAAAGAAAGATCATCATGTCAGCTGGGACAGTCTTCCCTGGGATTTTAAGATTTAGAGCAACTAAAAACATTGGTAAAAGACTGACAGGGAAGTAGCACAGAGGCGCTACCCGACCAGCGTTGCTCTGCAGTAATTCCATCCCCTAGT
Organism: Chionis minor; assembly: GCA_013398295.1. Taxonomy (NCBI): domain Eukaryota; kingdom Metazoa; phylum Chordata; class Aves; order Charadriiformes; family Chionidae; genus Chionis; species Chionis minor. The sequence continues at coordinate 323,003 of VZSF01006625.1, read as the reverse complement.
TCAGCAAAATGATTTTGGTACCCTGCAGTTCAACTGGGAGATGGCAGGCAGGAGATCAGAGGGTCTGTTACTTGTTATTCAAGTAAGCTATTCCCCAGGACCATTCTGCACTGGTCAGCTGTGCTACACCAGGGCAGGAACTGCACAAAAGAACTACAAAAGCTAGAAGCCTTACTGACCTGACTGCACAAAAGCGAAGCGTAGCAGGACTTCACGCGCTTACGAATCACAGAATCACTTGGGTTGGAAGAGACCTTCAAGAGCATCGAGTCCAACCATAAACCTATGCCAAAACCACCCCTAACCCATGTCCCTCAGCACCACGTCTGCCCGGCTTTGAAATACCTCCAGGGACGGCGATTCCACCACCTCCCTGGGCAGCCTCTTCCAATGCCTGATAACCCTTTCCCTAAAGAAGTTTTTCCTCATATCCAACCGAAACCTCCCCTGGCACAACTTGAGTGGCACAAGTTTAACGAAGGCTTTGAAGGGGTTAGTTAAAACAGTGGTTTGTGCAACTTTAAAATTCTGTGTCCAGCTGTAGTTTAAATCAATTGGAGAAATGGTAAGATAAACTGAAATGAAGGTTCTCATACAAAGCCTGACACGTCCACACAGGTCTGCATGCAAAACCAAGTTTAAACTGTGCAACTTGGACAAGCGAAGGCACCCTTAGTTATTATAAGTGACACCAAAATACTGTTTAGTGGCAGCATAACTTCCCAGAAAGATAATATGACTCTATTTGTAACGCAGATTTATTAATAACTGATCACCTTGCTGACTTGCAAGTCATGTAGCAGCAGATTTCAGATGTCAAGTTGTGATCTGAAGTTACTTGATGGACATTACGCTCTACCAGCAAGCCACCCTTTTTACAGTATCTATAAAATTATCACTATTTGTCAAAACAGACACTTGAATGTATTTAAAATATAAATGATCATTTCAGTTGTACTCTTAAGACCCTGTTGTTATGTTCCTTTTACTATGAAGATGATGATCTGCCCCGAGCAAATCAAAGTTTCAGAAGTGCCCATCACTGAAATATCCAGTTACTGCAGACAAAACACTGCAGCTAAAAACCGGAGAGTGTGCCATCAAATAAATATATGCATCCGGTCAGCAGTGATGCAAACTAACCTGTAAATATCACAGTTTTTGTCAAATTACCTTTAAAAGATTCTAGGAACAGTTTGTTCCTCTCATTGAAAAGCAGCACATCACCTCTTAGAAAACCTCTCATGGCCAACAGCTTTGGAGAAGGATTTAGCGTCCTTCCCCCGGGACCGAGGATAACCTTTGTGTCAGGAGTGTTCTTTTAATGCTCCTCCCTGCTGGGCCTCATTAAAATTTCACCAAATTGTACCATAAAAATGAAGCCTGAGCACGTGTTGAGTTGAAGCTCCCTCCCAGAGTGGACATACTCCAGTCTTCGCTTGCAATTGCTGCTCCGGGCAGCTCTTGCAGCCATAGCAGGGGATGGATGTCTATTGCCCCGAGAGAAGACAGAGACTCGGACTGTGTCAGGATGGAGACTGACTAGAGCTGGATGTTGGAAAGGGGGTGGAAGAGATGCGTTATTTCCTCCTTTACTGGAGTCCTGTTCAACTTTGAACATGGCCACATGTCCAAAGTCAGAGGCTTCACTGTTCAACGCTAAGAAGCCACGTTCCAACTTCATTTTGAAACAACTTAGTAGGGATGGTAGAGATGGTGACGGCAGGGGTGGTACGTGGCACGTTCCTGACAAGAGAGAAGCGTGATGTGGGAAGGAATGCACAGAGGAACAGGAAACCACAGGAGAAGCAGACACTGGTATTGGGTCATGGCCCTTGGAAGATGCTTTGCATGCAGTGGGACAGGAGAACACACTGGTGGACAGAGGAACACAGGTAACTATGAAGCTTGTGGAGAGCAAAGACTGGCCCAGACGAGGCTTTGATCAGGGAAGACTGGGCCTCCAGCAGATAACCTAGAGACTGCAACCAGACAGGGGAGGAGACCGCTACGTCATGACCTGCTGGAAGCACGAAGAGACACGGCTCGGAAAAGAACGGGATGGCTGAGACGAGATGGAATGAGGTCGGGATGGCTCGGTGCTTTGTACCCGAGTGCATTTTCCTACGCGGCCCAGAACTAATACGATGGTTCAGGAGTCACACCACGCCTCTAAGATGCCCCCCGGCAAAACTTCTCCCCATTTTCTAGTAAAGTGCTACACAAAATGCTTTAGATCGCACTAGTAATTGAAGTTACAAAGCTCTGCACACTACAGCTTAAGCATTTGACTATGCTGATCAAATGTGCTACTACATTTTTTTCTGGTGCCTCCTTTAGAAACCTAAGCAACTGAATACACAAAACACTCCCATTTTAAAAATGAAGACTTAAGGTTAGATTCAGATTTACAATTCATAAGTGTTGGATTTAGGGCGCAGCTTGTGTTGCGTCCTTATTACATCCCTGTTACAACAGTTTTTACCTTTGCACACATTTTTCATCTTTAATTTAGTTTTAATAATTTTATATGTAATATATAAATATATATTATCAGAGACTGAGTCAAGACTGTGTGCAGCGGACTGCTGCAGTAATCCCGTATGTAATATTTGTTGTCAAAATTGGACAATATACTAGGGCTGAGACAAGAGCTATAGGAACACATTGAATAATTTATAATTTAAGGTATCTGAATGCCATTTGGAGGACCCAGATGCTAACCCCGCTCTGCTAAACACACCACACCTATGTGATGCTACTCCCTGCTCTCTCAACATAGATTTCTCACCGGTTTCTTTACCCCTGTTTTCTTTACTATACAAGTGTTCAACTTGATCCCAGTACACGACACGCGTTAAGTGCTCGGTACTTACACAGGCAAGAAACAGAAACAGGACTATTCTACATGCAGCAATTACATCCAACGCTAAATATTTAAAAAAAATCTGGTCCCGTGTGTAAAAAGATACTACAGAGACAAATGCTGGAGAAAGGACCATAGGAGATTCACAACTTTTCAAATAAATTTAAAGCAGTACACCGGTAAAAGAGGAAGGGTCCATGAAGAAATACCGGAAGATTTGGAATATGAAATAAATACACGTAGAAATACGGAGGACGCCACGGAAAGGGCGACCAGGTGCCCAGAGTGTCTGGGGTATTTGATACCCCGTGTTTCCTTACGGGGAAGCAACGGGGCAGAACCAGACCCGCCACAAAAAAAGGCCACTGGATTCAGTGGAACTGCAGACAACCCTCGCAGTCTGCTAAATACACAAATGCAAATTGGAAGATGGGAGTTTTTCTTAAATTGTACTGTTTATTTCAACTTTAGCACCTTTTTAAATGTGCTCCTGGTGTCACGTTCCCCGAGTCACGTATTTCGCTTCAGGGACACGAGCTAATAACTGGGGAGGTGCCAAAAGCCCTTCTATGTTCTCACCACGCATCCTTAAATTCCAGTTAGATATTTTGAGGACGATCTTGGAAAAAACAACCACCAACATTGTCTTATTGGCATAAAAAAATATTTCTCTTCAGCACCGCGTGACATATAAATAGAAGAAAAGCTTACACCTTAAAAGGAGTTGAAGACAAATAATTATATAATTCCCTCAAGCCTATGTTTATTGTGCTAAAGACAAGTATTGCAAGCTGACTTTGAAATCTCACACAGATTCAAAGCAATATATTTTCACTGCAACAGTAAATAAGCAACAGCACCCTAGTACAAATCCAGCCATAGTACAGCTTCTACTTTTCTATCCTGTTATAGCTGTCTGGAATTTTTTTCTCCTAAAGTCAACCATTTTCCTCTCTTTGTCAATGCTGATGCTTCGTGTCCTAATACTTACTGTTTCACGGTCTTTCTGTCCTGGTATATTTGTAAATAAAAGCTAAAAGGCAAGATAAAATCAAACGGTTCATACATGCCTGACACAAAGCTCTGCACTGAGCCCCTCGTCTGGTTAAATACAGCCAGACTTCACAAAGTGTGAAACGCTTCTCAGCAACGGGAAATAAACTGAATTTATCTGAATAAAGCCGTGCTCTGCCTGCAGCAGCAGCTGCCAGAGGGAGAGGGGAGAGATAAGACGGGCAGATCTTGTTAAAAAGCGTATTTGGTCAGAATAGTTTTGATGTAATAACTTTTTTTGCTGTAAATTAGAAATCCTACACATGAAAGCTCAAACAAGTAGGCTGACATTTTACAAAGGCTACTGTAAATATCAGAAGATGCAATAAAAATGCAGATATCAAAGATCTCGGACGATTATCATAACTGACACAAGAAATTCAGAAAATTAACTCTTCAGTTTGGCCGATCTGCTAAAGCTCCCCCAAATGAGAATCTTGGGAAGCAAAAGGATTTAATTATTCCATTTCACTAGTAAATAAATGAGCATTTACTTACTTTCTGTTCCTTTTTCTGGCTCGGTTGTAAGCTTCTAGACCTTCTGTTAGTGTCTTCAACTTCTCTGGCTCCACCTGAGTGAAGGTATGAACACCAAACCACATTACCCAGACCTGCAATTATTAAACACTGCTTTTACTTTACTGCTAGACATGCAATATTACGGAGCCTAATTTTCACTGCATCCATAAGACTCTAACTTTCCCAGCAAATAATAAATTAATGTATTGCTATATACACCCCCCACCCTCCCCAATAGGTATTAAGTATATATTGTAATTTCTCTAGATGTCCACACCACTAGCAACAGAAATACAAAAACCAAACGCACAACACTTGAGAATACAAAAGAAGGAAAAGAATATTTTTAAAACCTTGTTTGTCTTTATGTTATTAATACGAACACTGCTGTTAGTCTCATATTCTGTACTCACATTCTACAAATGTATTTTACACCTTTGAGACCACCTGGAATGCACTGAAATACCCAGTTGCCTAGTAGACACGACACAATTTTTACAGGTGCCATCAACACCAAAGCTTTTCACATCACCTTAGATTTCTGGATAAAGCATTTAAGGTTCAACGATGCCGCTAACGGTGGGGCCAAATTCATTCCTATTTCAGAAGAGCTGCAGTACACGCTTAGGTTAAAAGGGGGCAGGAAAGGTGACAGGCTTTATTTATGCATTAGGAATCTATGAATTACCGAGAGTTGCTTTAGCCAGCTAATTTGTTGCTCCTGAGAAAGGTATTTTTAAAATTTTCTTACTTAAGCACACACTTCAGTGATCTGCCGAGTCAGGAATGAATTTGAGCCTGTGCTCAACGGAGGCACCGAGCTGCTATTTCAAGGACTTTATCTGGAAATTTAAGTCCTCTTGAAATCAACCACAATTATAATCTTTTAAGCAACCTGTATATAAACCACTGCATATAATCACTGGCACCTCTGCACAGGTACCAGGCAGTACTAGCATAAACAACACAAACATCAAAGAAAATTAATTATATCAGCTGTATGATTTTATCATTTGCGTTCTCAAAACTGCAGTCCGCTTAACCCTGCATAATAATTTGATTTAGCTCAGTCATTTCTGCTTGTAAAAACAACAAAAACAGGTATTTAAACATCAATTTAAAGCAAATGAATGGATAAATTCCTTTTTGTCAGTATTGCTACATTTTGCTTGACTTATTTTTTAATCTTTGCATAACTTAACAAGAACCTTATATAGCATTTGTTGCATTAAAAAGTACAGCTTGCATTCTACCACAAGGAAAATTAATTCTATACAAATTTATTAAGCATGCCTATATACAATCCAAAAAAGAAATTTAAATGCAAATTCCCTCTAAACCTAGCCTTTCAATCACTAAATAATTCATATTCACAATGAAACTGAATTTTAGACGTGACAATGTGAAACTAATGAGCGAGCAAGTTGTCAAAATCTCGAGAAATAAGGTCCAATATAATACATGTTTAGACCAAATTTCACAGGTCTTGAACTTACGCATCTGAAAATGAAATTGGGGAATACCGGTCTTTCAGGAATTTACAAGACAAGAGTCATTATTGGTGAAATCTGCATGAAATCTGTCTATTTTCATGAAATAGATTCAATTACGCCACAGGTTGTAGCGCTTTTCCCTTAAAACTGTGCTTACTTTTAACGTAAGACTGCAAATACTTCAAAATAATTCCTCTCCTAATCAGACTTTGGAAAAATACAAATGCATACATAAGAAATACCACCTATTTAAAACCTGCGGAGCTTTTCTAAGCGTAGACATGAGAAGAAAAGGCACATGATGCTCACAGAACGAGCAAACCGGCTTCAGAAGTTTACACATTACATTTCCTACATTAAAATAGCATTACTGGGGGCAACGCTGCTCTGTCCGCAATACGCTACAGCTCAAGTCGTCATTTTCTAGAATGTTTGAAAAACAGCTAAAGGAAGAACTTGCCTTTTTCAAAGCGAACAGAAGGAAAGAGCGGTAACTTCATCACCGTCATCCTTTACCTTGGACACTCTACTAGGTGACAGAGTCGTCCCAAATGCTAAATTGTACATTATCCATATCCATGATATGTGTGTGTATATAAGGAACAAACTCTGCAAAAGGTTATGTCTGCCCTCAGATATATAAGAAAGTTCAACAATAAGTATTTTTACAAAGAGCTAGTATCACGTTTGGGTCACATGGGATTTAAGTTACAAAAAGAAATCAGTATCTTCATTAATGGATTTTTGTGGTGGTGCAAAACCTGCCAGCACTTTTTTGAAGGAGGATCCAATCGCTAACATAACACGGTATTGGAAGCAACTAGAACAGAAATATTTGAATTAATAGTATCATACGCCTTCATTTACAATAAGCCATGACAACAGCAGGTAATACATACAAATGGGACTTTCAGGACACAGATAAATCACACCTATTATTACCTGTAGAATTATAAAAGCTCAGTTTAAAACTAGTTTAAGTGGCAAGAACTCCTATTGAGAACAGTGCTCATCCCGTAAGAATCGCTATGAAACGCACTAATATCAGGCAACTCCTGCTCACACAAACTCTTTGACTTTCACATTGTTGCTCTCAAAGCCTTGTTCCTGTTTAGGTGATTTGATTTGGATAATAATCAAAGTAATTACTTAATGAAATACACATCCTCCGTTTTAGGATGCATGTAGCTTCAGGCTCGCTGCTTTCCTTTTCAGAAATTTCTGCTGCTACTGCTGCACTTCCCTTGGGTTCCTCTTTTAATGGCCAAAAAGGAAGTTTTCATTAGGACACAAAGGTGTAATATCGCTCCCTTCTCCTGTTAGGGAAACACCATTCTAGCTGCTCTTCAAACAGAAGCATTATTACTTTTAATACTCAAAGTCCTTTAAATGGAAACAAAAATCAAATTATGGATGATATAAAGAACGGAGCATATACAAAGTACCGTGAAATCCCAACAGCATAGCAAAACTAATGTTACAATATAGGAGGTTCATATTTCATTATACAAATACTATAAAAGATGTTTTACGAAAGCCCTGCAGAAAATACAATTTTCAGAACTGCCGCTAGTGACTCCCACCCCGAATTGTAACCTTTCAGGACTTTTTGAAGCACAGAATTTCTGAAGACCATTTGATTTTCAAGGTTATTTCTTTTCGGGTTTTCAAGGTTGTTCTTTTCGGTGTGGTTTGGTGTGTTTGTTTTGTTTCATCCTCAGAGCAGGCTGCCCAAACACCTGAAGAATGCAGCTGTACAAGACGTGAACGCGTCTACAGATTGCCCCTGCGCACGGCAGTTCCTGCCTATTTCCAACTAGAAACAGAACCATTACACAGCACATGCACATTTTCACCTCTTCCACATTCCCCTGGATCCCACCTTCTAACCTCAACTCCTGACCTTTGGAATGGTCATTCACCCTGTACTTGTAAGAGAAAATTAGACATACTTTTTTTTTTTTAAATATAAAATTATTATTATTAAATTAAAGGCCTTCCGATGCGAGAGCCGATCCACGACGTGGGATTCCCTGATGAAGAACTCCAAACAGTCTCTCCTGCTGCCTCCACAAGCACCTCGGCAGTGCTGCACGAGCCGGGACGTACGCGTTTCCTCTGTTTGCTTCCCGTCTGTCCGTGCTTCAGGATACAACCAAACCTCTGCCACCGAATACAGTATTACACAATACTCATACAACATCCAGAAGAGGCACAAACTGAAAGAAGGCGGGTTTGCACAAAAGCCACTACACATTCCGGTAGCCACAACTGGGGGAGTAAACTTATAAAACTGCTAAGGAACGCAAATGAAAAAAAATGCCACCTCTTTACAAGTTATAAAACATAAGGTCTTCAAATGTATCAAAGCAGCCATATAGATACGGATACACAATTTTGTGAGGTCAATACATGAATGTATACTTGGCACATATATGCAGTGTAATCACTGTATTTGTAATTCATATGGGACAGCGATATTGTACACCTCCTTATTTTTCCAGTTTTTTTAATCATCCACACTTCTTCTCGTTTGCCTATACTTTATAAACTGACTTGTCACTTGGGGATCTAGCCTTTATAAGGAATGAGCTCTTAAGCATTCAGATATTGTTACTAAAGCATGTTGATTTCAAAGACAGAACTCTTTGAAACCTTTGTGGTTAAGGTGATCAACAGAGAAGCCACCTGCAAAGAGGCTTTGAAGACCTAGAAGTTCTCTAGAACTAGGGTTGAGACCCCGCTGGCCAAATGTCACCCCAGTTATTCGCAGCAGCGATTCACCAAAGACCCGTTGGACTGTCTGGGGAAATTCCTGTGGCACATCAGCCTCGGGTAACTCCACCGTCACGACCTGCAGCAAGACCGGCAGCGGTTACACCACACAGACCCCAGATCCAGCTGAAGAAGGTCCCCAGCTGCGACTGGTGGGAGTCGGAGGCTGTTGGTGAGGAAGCACTCCTCAACACGCTCTTCTACTCTCTCTCCTCTGGATATCTGATGTCGGCCAAATTTTGGGGAAAGGCCTACTTTGGTCCAACCCATTATCACCAATCTTACGTTCTTAGGACCACTGTCGTGAAAGGTACTAGGCAGGTTTATGGGGAAAGAGACATGATTTTTAAGTGGTTTGATTTCTTTGTGCCAGAGGTAAAACGTTATTTCATTACGTCTTTCCTTTCTGCTTACGTATTCTTAAAATTTGCATTTTATAAAATGGCACTTAGAAGTACTGATGTATGGAAGATGTCAAACGCTTTATAAGAACTACAAAAATACACTACTATACAAGTAGTGGAGACCAAAATTTGAAGCATTTATCATAATAAAATAACCAGTAATTCCTTGGTAACTGTATTTTCTGCATATTCCCCATATCACATTGATATGATTTATCAACAACAACAAGTGGATTTTAGCATGAAAGAGCAAACTGGAATGCTTTCCTTAGTATTAAAAGATAGTCAAAACCTCCTTTCAAGGTGAAAATGCACATGCATTTCCTTGTAAAGGGCATTATGTGTCAAGCCGCAAGCTTTCACTCATTACAGACTCCTCAACCTGATTAGATCACTTTCCCTTTTTGCAGTTTTCAACACTTTTAGGTATCTCCGTATCGGTTTCTCTGGACACAGCCAGGAGTTCAACTAAATACACAATGTAAGTTAAACAATTTTTTGTTAACAACATTTCTTGTGTCGCAAGTCTTTTGTGCACAAATTAGTCAGCAAATCACAATCAGGCCAAAATACCATCTCTCTCATGGCACTGGTAGAAGTTTCTCATTAGGTAGCTATGGAAAAAAATGCAGCTCTAGTTATGAGAAAAAGCAATTTGTGCTATTAAAACAAGAGACAAAGAATAAAATAAAGAATGGACGGAGCTAGTTTGGATAAACACTTGTATGGGCATAGGTACATGTGTATATAGATGGATAGATATGTGCATATATATATATAAATATACCTTCCCCTCCTCAGCGTTTTGTTGACATGAATTGTGAACTTCTTCTTCTCTTACTAGTTTTCCAGGCCATGAAGTCAGTCCTTTGATTTGGCCCCAGACCAAGTCGCCAACATTAAACGTCCTCGGCCTGTAATGTATCAGCTCATTGGAAGAAGGGGAGTCTGGGTTCCTTAGGTCATCTTCACTGCTGATGCTTTTAGCATCTGAAGGGCTAGGCACACACCCATTAATGCTTTTGGCATTAAAATCTCCATTGTAATGGATATAGTCTTTAACTAACGAACTTTCCAAGCTATTTGAGGAACTTGGAGATTGCTCTTCCAGAATCAGGTCTTGTTTAGAAGTGTTCAGCAACTCCCCAAATCCTCTGTTCTGCTGAGGCCTATTCCCGTTTATGTGTGCACATCGTTCCACAGTGTTCTCCAGTCTTTCCTTAAAACTCATCATAGTTCTTTTGTAATTGTTATACCTGAAATTCTCCTCCAACATTTTATCACTTTGACAGTTTCGCTGTGATAACAGTATCTGATGCTGCTCGCCCTGTAACAATGGCAGTGTGGAGATGTTATTGGGCCTTTCGTGACAAGGACTACTATGGATATGGGTAGAGTGGTCTAGAAACTCGTCACATTTCCACCTATTTATCTCACTGACAGGGCTTTGCTCCCCTTCCCACTGTTTTTTGGGTGTGTTACAACTCGTTGATTTGTAATATTCATACCCATCCCCTTCACTTGAATTTTTACCGTGCTCCGAATTCTTCAGTATTCGCGTTCCTCTAGTGTTCCTTATCCTACCTTCATGATCAGAAACGGCAATGTTTCTTCCATGGATTACTGCACTGACAGCACTAGAAAGATTTAATGGGTCACCAATTGAGGCTGTGAAGGCACTCATGGCACTCAAAGCTGGAATGGGACTCATTTGTGTTGTACTGCTAACGGCAGTGGTGATTACCACCTGCATTCCTTTGCTCGCAGCATCTACAACGGCTTTGTAGATGGCGTCCACTGACGTATCACCCTGAGCAGCGATATTGAGGTTATCCTTTGCCTGTTGTCCAAGAGATGGTTCAGTTCTTTGCTGCAAATCGCAAGATGTTTCTTGGAAAGGAGGAAGCATAGCGTTGGAGCTCTCAGGAACTGGTGCCATTCCCATTTGAGTGATCATTCTTTTGTTTAGGACAGCAGCATCTTCCTGCATTCTCACCTGGAAAAAGCAGAGGAAAAGATGGGAATTGCTATTTTGCCTAAAGTTCCATTTCAATAGACAAACTTTGCTTCACTTCAATGAAGTGGCCAGGGTGACTATTTGCCACAGTACATCAGTTACGGACTGTAATGCTGAACAAGCTAGACAGAAAGCAAAAAACCAAGCCCCGAATTTAGAGGAAAACAAAACCCCTGGCTCTTAGACTTTGCCTCATGGATCAAAACAGACACCTGGCATGAAATGACACAACCTACCCCGCGCTGCTGAGACTACGTTATCATCTCTTTCAGAGTCTTTTCAGGGACTTCCTCTTCTGACTGAAGTACAGCACCCTCCTTTTTTTCTTTCAAGTCCTAAAAAACTCCACCAAGGTCAATATTTCTGTTCTCAACTATTCTCTTTCATTCCTTCCCAGACCCTAATTTTGCTTCCTTCCTCCCTACCAACTGTTCTTTTGGGCTCCTTGTACGCTCCTCATTCAATTTCTGGAACACAGGCCATCGCTCTCCTTTTGGCACTGGCTAACATTTCTGTTTTTTCCTTTTTGGTTACGTGCTTCTCTCATGGGATCTCTTTTTACCTCACCCCCTTGTAAACCATGCCTGCACTCCTTTGCATTGCAGCTGTAATGTCAGGCACTGCCACAGTAAACTCCAACCTGCACATTAAAGTAACTCTGGTTTTTATATTTCTTGTCACATACGTTGGCAGTGAAGATGATGTCAATAATATTGCTACAACAAAAAAAATGAAAAAACCAAGGGTAAATTATTTCCAAAAAGCTCCTTTAAATACTTACCATTACTATTTATATCAATGAGAATCTGAAGCAAAAAATACTGAGATAAAGCTACCAAAATTCATATGAAAACAAAGAGAGGTAACAGGCAGTTAGAAGACTACGATTTTGCAATAGCAGTGAAACATCTACAGTGAGAAAATGATACGTCTTCTTCTTCCTTCTTAAAGGGTAGAAGCACTTTCTGGCACTATCTCTGCACGCTTCTGTCTTCCCATCTTGAGTTCTGCAGCAACCACACGATACTGAGTAATAATATAAACGTATTTTAATGTTTTATTACCTATTTTGGTTGCTATGCTTCCTGTCAGCATGTTAGTTTGATAGTTCAACTCGCATTATGAAGAATTGTCTATTTAGGTGGCTAACAGGGAGGTATCATTTTTGCACAATTTGTCATTGTGTAGTAATTCTAATGCCCGTTTTCTGCCGTCTATCCAACCCACGTCATAGCTAGCTCTCCCGTTCAATTTCAGCAGGAATATAAGAGGACTGGTACACATGATCACCTAGAATCATTTATCAAGTTTCTAATTACTGTGAAGTCGTATCAATATTTATTTCTCACCACCAAATTGTCAGAGAGGTCTAAACGGGAATTTACGATCATTTCTGCAGAATGGAAAACTGCTTTGCTAAAAATGTATAGTAATTGTCAGAACATACCCAGCACATTTTTTTGCAATACATGCAGCGTAACTCTTTCCAAAGCAACTATACCCAGCTTCTAAGGAAGAAGGTATAAAATTTCAGTAACAAGTGTTACTGATTTGCAAAATCCCCAAACTACTGAACGAGGCAAGCGACCGTATGTACCATACTGTCTTAATCACTCAGCAAAACCCCCAGACTATGGAGGATGTAATTTTACCTACTGCGAGTCGCGCACTTGTTTGAATATTGAGTCATTTTGCTCTCTACCTGGAAATTTTGGAACAGACATGCCATGGGGTTTGGGTTGTTAGGCGGGCCAGGAATTGGGGGCTGGCCTTGAAAGCCCTGCATGTTCTGGTACCCCTGGAGAAGGTGCTGTTGTTGCTGATTTGAAGGAAACATCTGATTGTTGTTTAATAGCGACTGGAGATGACTCAGCTGATGGTTATTCAAAGTAGTGTTTATAGATGACATGTCACCTGTAATTCAAACACAGGGAGACGTAAGTCAGTAGAGTTTTCAACAGTCGGGAGGAATTTCCTTGACTCAAATTTTAACTGACTGCTAAGCAAACGCCTCTGTAAAACAACACTTTTCCCCTTCAATCTTCTATGGAATGGTCCTCAAGGCATGGGTCTCCTACTCTTTTATTTCTTCAATATCGCTTCTTTTCCATGTCACATCTATCTGGACTCTTTCTAAAGGTTTCTGACATGACTGTCTTTGCCTTTGGAACGGTACACAGCCAAGTATGGCAGAATGAGCTTCTACGAGATTCGGTGTCTTGGAATCTTACTCTTAGTTTCCAAAGAGTGACTGCTTCAAAGAGTACTGGGGTGGTGAGGGGAGGGGAGGAGGAAGAGAGAAAGAGAGAGAAAGAGAAAATAATTTAAAAAACCCAACATTATGTTTTTTCATTAACTATGACAAAATAACGTGAGCTAACTGCAAACGAGCAAAGGCTTTTTGGCTCACAGACATGTCAGCCAACGCTCAAAACACTTTTTTTTTGTTTTTTTTACATTCTAGAGAAACAACTGTATTAACTTTTTGTATTACGCAAAAATCTCACTTTACATGAAAATTACAGTTCTAGTAAAATAAATGCACTCTTGAACCTGACTTTATGAAATAATAGAGTTTAAAAATGTATCAATTTTCTGGGTTTTTTGTGTTTTTGAATTAAAAGCTCATGTTTTTCTTAAAATGTCATTTGCGGAATCGTTGGTTAGTTGTATTTTAGATGGAAAACGTAAAGTAGGGTTGAGTTCACGATAGCCATTTAGTAGGTAAGTATGAGGTATTAAGTTAAAATACTTATGAGCTCTTTGCCACTATTTAATTCCTCCTACTAGTTTATTTATTAGATTACACAGATCAAACAACAGAAGGGTACTGTATTACATATTCTCGGTAAAAATCATCAAAAGACCCAGGAGAAAAAGACCTTGTATTTAAGGGCTTTTTAATCCCTTGGTTTGGGACGTAGGCGTTTGTCAAGTGAGATACCCTGGGTTTCTAAACTACAAGCTGAAGTAAAAAAAAATAACAGAGAAATGAGAAAAATATAAATACACAACAAAGGGCTCGCAGGGCAACCTTCCTCTTTGAACTTGTGCAAGGGCCTACTTTGAGTGCTTTCTGGATTACTTTACAGGGAGTGTGCTTACGGTTTTGGCACTTCTGATTCATTTGGAAAAACGCACTTGGCCATTTTTCATCTACCGCACAGCTACTCGTACTAACCCTGTGATGCCACACGCACTTGAAACGAAACACGGCGTTCCAGAGATGCACCTGTGCATTTACTACTTGAAAAACAAAACGAGTCCAATTGCTGATGGAATTTTAAGGTGTATAGAGTAGGTCTAGGTGGCATCAGAATCAACAATGGAATATAAAATAATTTCCAAAAGCAGTATTAAATGTTACCCAGTTAAATTAGAATGGTTTTTAGATTTCTTACAATAACAGTTGTGTTATTCTCACTAGAAATAAACAAGCTGTAACACACAAAAGCCTTACAAAAAAAAAAAAAACAAACTATGATAAAGTGGAGTCTTTAAAAATAGAAACTAGAATCTGAAATTCCCCCTCCCCAACCCTCTTCCTTTTTTATTTTTTATTTTTTTTTCCTTTTATATCTGTGAAGAAATTGAACTTACCAAGCAGACCTGTCCCCAGTAGAGGGTTAAGTAGCTGTGGCACCACAGAGTTATTGTTGAGTTTAGCTGGACCAGATGGATTCCCAGCATTATTAGATATGTTCAGCAATGTTTCTGCCATTGACACCACTGCTGTCCCACCACCCAGGGTTGAGACAGACAGTGCTGCCACTGCTGATGATGTAGTGGTTGTGGTAGTGGTTGCTTGGGAGGAGGTGGCTATGGAAACCTCCGGATGATTAGCAGTGTTGCCCGACGCAGAGTTGAGGACACCTCCCACCAGCTGGGGATTCAAGGCCATTAATGCTGAGGCCCCAGAGACAGCTGGGAGGAGCAGGGGGTTAGAAGTAGTGTCAGTGCCTGAAAAGCTGGGTATGGGGTTGCCCAGGGGGTTGGTTAAAAGGGTCTCCACCCTGTTGCTGTCTGACTGATTGCTCGGCAAATGGTCAGGTGGGGCTGTCATCTGTGTTACTGAGGGCAAAGGGTTATTTTGCTGTTGCAGCAAATCTGAGATGGTCAGATTGAAAGATGGTAGGGGGAGCATGGCAGCTGCTTGGGCTTGGTTCTGAAGGAGGGTTGCTAGAAGCTGAAAATGAACAGGTTGTAATACCTGCCCATCCACATCACCGGAGAGAAAAGCTAAAGCAGCATTTACATTCGGGTTGAGAAAACCTAAAGGGTTGAGGTTGACCTCAGACTTGCCTTCTCCTGCTGAAGGCTGTAGTATATTTAATAGATTCTGGTTTAGGAGATGTTGCTGATTCACTGGCAAAGAGATAGGTAGAGAATTGAGGAGGTTTTGATTCAAAGAATGTGGAAGATTGTTGTTTGAAGAGCTGTTCTGCGGAAAATGAAGCGAGTGTTCGTGGCCAGCAAAAGGGAAATCGCTCCCCATGGGCAGCTGGCTCTGGAGTGGGTTTCCAGCTGCAGTAGTGACTATAACACCGTCTTGAAGCACAGATGTTGTCTTTGTGATGGCAGGTTGGCTGGTGCCGGCTATGGCTATTGATGATGATGGTCCTGAACCCCCTGCAGTGCAAAAGAACAAAAATATTAATAGCGTGCTGCCTGTTGGGAGGGAGACCGTCATCCAAGTGATAACGTAACCAGGTTAATCCAAAACAGGAACCTTTGATACCCATGAAGAGGAAAGAAAATGTTTTGAGCATTCCGACTCGAGCACTTTTAAAATATGAATGAATCTGCCATCAGCTACTTCAGACACGACGTGTGTGCCCCATCTCATCAGAAATTATTTAACTATACACGTGTATTCCCCTTAAATTTCTTTGAGTGCATATATAAGAGGATTTCATTCATTACATATTTTGATTAGCAAAAACCTAAAAGCAACCATAACAGTATAGTTAGTTGTGGACCTGTATGAGACCTACTAGGAAGAAGGATCAACGGGAGACACGAATGATGTTGCATGAAAGACTGCGTACATGATCTAAATGTAGACATGAACCTTATGCTCTTCTACTTCCATCTCTATTCCATTAATGGGGGTTGGGAGTATTACTATTCAAAGCATTATTTTGGACTCCTGAAGATAAAGTACAAGTGATGGCAATTACATTTCACGATGATGCCTATGATAAAAATCTAATGAACAAAATACACTATGGTCAAGGTAGGTTAGCAGACAACCCTCCCTCCCCCCAAGAATTTCTTTAAAAAAAATCTAAATTGGGTCATATCCATCCTTTGGCATGAAAAGGAAGACCAATTGGGTGGATTTACTGTGAGGGGATTATATGGAAAAAGTGAGAGAATAATAAAGTTTCTTTGGCTACCTTTATACCCCTTTACCAAAGTACAAAATAAATTATTCCTTGTCTTTCACTTAAGACAGAGTTTTGAATTGGCAGTGGTCGTACACAAAACACATCTGAGAGGAGACTAGGAGAACTAAGGCAAGTTCAGTTGTCTTGAACTATGCCTTTCTACTTAATTCATTGTGATTCACTGAAGAACAAACATTAAAAGTATGTATTAAAATGATATACTGCATGTATATGCAACTGTATAATTATAAATGTATTTAACTATAGCTTTGACGCAATCAAATCATCTTCCATTCTCAACTGCCCTGCAAATATAGCTCATATGATAGAGATCAGAATGTATTGATTATCAGAAAGCATCAATTATCATTTTTCTAAACAAATACTATTTGGAAAAGGATGTGCAAGTACGCTGTTAACTGGTATAAAACAGGATCAAATCTTTGCATCATTTGCCACTTAAAATACCATTTTTCAAGTACTGTAACATTATGACAACTCAAAAATTAACACAGGGCATGAGGCACTGCATTGAATTCGTGAGAAGAAAGATCACACCCTCTCTCCCAGGTACCATTATCACACTTTAGTACGGAAATTAAATAATAAATTAAGAAAAGATAAAGTAAGAACAAACTGTAATCATAAAGCAGAGGGTATCATTCTGCTGTGATGAGAAACAGGTTAACAAAGCAATAAAAGCACTTTCCTGACAAGTACGTTTCTCTAGACAGCAGTTTGGAACAAAAAACCAGATACGCGCTTGAGGAACACAACCCCAACCACGCACTGAAAATACATGTCCCACTGGGTTTCCACTTACGGTTTTGTGGTTTACATTTCAGATTAGGCAGGAATAGCAAATGCTCTGTATCTTGACACCCCCAGGTCTGGCAAATGCCTGACATATACCCGAGAAACGGGCACCCACGCCCTCCTTCCCTGGCTTTCTAGCTCAGAAAGACTTCCAAATTATAGACACCTTCCCGATAAAAGTCAATGAAAAGCTACTAATCAGACAAGTCACTGAGAAATTATTCAAAACTAAGACAAAGAGAGGAACAAACCCCACAGTTATGGCAAGTAAGTTTGTTTTCTGCCAATGTATCTGTCCTGCTGCTGGCTACCTAATTCTGGAGAGAAGCCACCTCCGGCAACGCCTCCAAAATGGAACGTAACAGAAAAAAAAGAAAGATTCTCTTAAGCACGTGTCTACACATCAAGGCGTACACAACCTACTGAGAAGGCATGTTAAAAAGATTTTTCACGTGCGCGCACTTCTTGTTTCCTTTTAGTATGTTGCTATTTTTGTAAATAAGCCAATAGTAAAACATAGTTCACGCAACTGAGCAGCATAACGTAAAATTAAATTCAATGTGCTCGCTATTTATTTTTAACACACAACCATAAACTCCGGCTCCACACAATCAATTACACAAATCCCAGAGAACCTGAAGTAAAATATAACTGCACGTCTTCCTTTTTTTCGCTCCTCTCCCGAATATTTCAAACAGCGTTTTTAGAAGAGTAATAGAAAAGTCTTTACGATCTTTGTGGCTAAAAGCAAATTCTTTTTGTTTCACCAGAGAAAAGAAAACACACGCACTTGTAACGGTTTCAAACTCTCATGCCAGGCTTGTAATGGATCGGTACGTTACAGAGCCCACAGCGATGCACGTTATTAACTACCACGTACCGGCTCGCTCACAAAAAAGGAAATTTCCAATTTGTTTTGTTTAAATCAATATCCAGAACTGACACTCCAAGGATTCCAATATTAGGAAAAGCCCCAAAGACCAGACGACGGATTCAAGAAATACCATTACAAAGTCATTCCTAGGTGTTTTTAACAGAAGAATCAGCTGGACCACTCAAATGACACAAGATGGATGCCTACCGCCCTGAAAAATACATAGGGCCTCCGAAATAACGTTGGCTGAAAAATTGCTCACTGAAGCCAAACTCTGTCCCTGCACTTTGAGACACACTTAACGTTAGTCTCTCTGGTTGTATAATCTAGTTTAAGATGGATCAGGTAATACCCCAGCATCTTCAGATGGACTTTCCACCCGCTTGAAAATGCCCTTCCACACAAAATCCTATTGTCACATAGTCAAAACCAGGCTACCATCAGCTTAGCCTCACCCGCGGGAACAGTCTGGTATACTGTATTTTCCAAGGCAGGAGTTCGTTTCAGGCAGTATTTTTTTGGAAAGTCCTTACCCCTGCAATAGGGGAAAGGCAGATATACAAGCTTCTTCCTTGGTGGCTAAGAAAGGCTTCCCTCGCTAGTAGAAATCCCATTCAATGTGTTAAGCAGATAGATAGATTTTAGAGATCTAGATCATAGATAGATTTTTAATTCAGACATGAGGCAACTCCTCTATATATAGAGCTCTCATGAATATAAAATCTGATTTTTTTTAATTTTCTTTTTCAAGTGGACCCAATCTCGGTTTCTAATTTATTTATGATCCCGTGTTCCATTCCACTCAGGTAAATGACCACACAGAGGAGCATCTGATGTGAAGTAAATCGCAAACTTGTAAAATTGTTGCTAAGTTTTTGTCAAACGCTGCTCTGATTTCTATCCCTCATCAAACCAGCTTCTGGAGATCTAATCTGAGAGGTCTGGAGCACATTCAACACTTATGCTTTCTCCAGATTACGCAGGCAATTAATTAATTGCTACTGGGGGATAGGGGGAATCTTGATGGATTCTGAGTAGGAGGAAGAAAATATGTCCTTATTTCAATCCAGATTTGAGAAGTTTGGGAGCTGAAGAGGTGCTGAGCAGCCAGACTTCAGCAGGGACAGAAAAAACAGTCAAATATTCTCCCCCAGCTTCTGTTAAACCTGCCTCACAGAAAGGCACCGTAGGAATTGGTGTAGGGAAGTCCTGAATTGGGTAGTAGCTAATACAATATTTACAACTGCATCCTGAGACAAATCTACCTCCAGCAACAGACTGAATTGCCAGAATATGATTTCTGGATTTCTTCCAAAATACCATCTCCAACAAGTCAATATTCCAGATGAAGAAATGCGCGCGCACCCATTCTCATTAAAATATAGTGCTGCTAGACATCTTCTGAATCTTTGGCCCATATCCAAAAGACAAAAATCGGACTTATTTTTTTTCCCTTTTATAAAAACACATATAAATTCCGTAATCGTGACTGACAGCGCCGTGTCAATGAGGTGCAGGATTCCATCTTCCTCTGGGAGGACCACAAGAGCCCTCGGAGAGCCCTCTGAACTGTCCTTCCCCGGTTTCAAAATGAAATCTCCAAGATCCAGGACCAACATGACCTGTCTTTTTGACCCAGGAGGAGACCAGGTGCCATGAGCAGAGAGCGGTGACCAGCATTGGCAGCGTGAAGATGCAAAGGCTTCTCTGAAACAGCATGGAAAAACGTAACGTGCCTCACCAAAGCCATGGCATAAGCTGCATTGCGAGTACAAGAGAAGAAAAATCCCAAGAAGAGCCCTGTCCTTTCAAGTCAGACAGGAGCACCAAAAGCATAGCAGCGGTGATCTGGAACCAGCTCCAGATGTCCTTTGAGTCCCATCTTTTATTACTATCTAGACCCATACACTGCGTTGACTACAATTTTCAAAGAGCAGGGTGACAGGGGCAACCAGATGGTGGACATCAGCTGGAAGAAGATCCCTACGCAAACAATCTGTCCTGGCTGGCAGTGCTGTAAGGAAAACAGGACTGCGGTCCTGGTCACCCGTGTTTCCATCAGGTCTGGAGAAGGATGACAGCCGGAAGAAAAGAAGATGCATCGCAGCACCAAAGAGTTTAGGCAGCTTGTTATCTCACCCAAAACTCCGCCATGAGATGGTTCGTTATTACCGTATCCAGGCTCCAAGATGACAGTTAGGAGGTTTTTGATGAGAAACGTGAATTGGAGTTGAAAGCTACAAGGAAATCACAAGTTTGATTCCAAGTTTCATAAAAACGTGCTATTTTGAATCCTGGAAACCCAGGGCATTGTACATGTCATCGCAGTAAACAACAGTCCTTAATAATCAGAAGCTGTTAAGAGTAGAAGTAGACTGAGAAAGTGATGAAGGAGCTAGACTAAAAGTCATAAAAGCCCAAGACAAACGCCGGCTTCCAGCTCCTGCAGACGCAGACGTCTGCCAAAAGTTCTTTTGCCAGTTGTTGAGAAAAAGGAACCATCTTCATAATGCAGTGAGAAGAAATATCCAGAGTGCCAAAAAACACATCTATTCTTCTCTTCGAGGGTCAAATAAATGTTTTGGGAGTAAATAAATAGAAACTGAATTTAAAAATTATTACTTTATGTGCTATAGTATTTCATTTATGAACTTTTTTTTTTTTTGAAAGCTGGTTTATTTTCCTGCGTGGATTTTATCTGTGTTCCTTTTTTTAAATGACTGCTTGACAGGTATTCTTATGAAGGTATTCATGTCCTACCATGAAAAGACAGGAACACATACGGACACGTATGCTATTGGGATGGTAGGATATATCCAAGGTCTATCTTGTTTTCTTTTGTTTTAAAGAGCATTAAGATTTGAACAGTATGAAGACTGGTACAGCAGGCTTCAATGGCTGTCCGCAGAAAAAGAAGCTGGGTTTGAGCTATTGATCTCAAACTAAACAAAAAGGGGTCAAACCCCATATATCATTTCTGCAGCAGCAGAATTGTCTGCATGAAAATATGTAGGGACAGTAATGACTTCAGATGCTGTGAATAATGCTTCCTTGCAAACCAAACAATTCAAACGGCAAGCGAACTATTGCAGTCTTCATAGATACTAAAATTACCTTTACCACATTAAAGAATGTTAACTATATATGTATTTTCCTAAAAAACTACAGTTAAAAATACCTGTTAGAAAATTATAATAGAAATAACGCACTTCTCTATAAGAAACTATCCATTACGTGTTCTAATATTTCAATAGCCTCAAGAGTACATTGCTGGAATTTGTGGAATACAAATAACTAGTAAGGCAGGTGTATGAAGTACTTTGGAAACAGAACTCGTGCAGAACTTGTTCACTACGCACTAAAATTGAAAACATTTTAAGAGCTGAAACCAAAGAAACGTTATACATACCACTTTCTCAGTTCTTATTATTCTGCATATTCAATTAAAATGCAGCTATATTTACATATTTTATTTATTGCTTTTTAGATTCAGAACATTTCAAGTTTTTGAAACCCTTTGGTCATATAATTTGCTTCTTGCCAAACCCTCCACCACTTCCACCCTCTCCTAAGGTAAAACTCAGTAGCTCTTGATCCGTAAGATTCCCTTCAAAAAGATGCAGCGAGAGCAGAGAGAGGAAGTCTCCCTGCCTGCCTTACCCTGAGATTAGGAAGGTGTGAAAGCACAAAAGATCACTTAGGTATTATAATTACTCCTATATCTCAAATGGTCTATGCAATTTCTGCCCCACAGGGTCGCCAATCCATGCTCGAAGCCTCCAAAACATAGTTTGCATCAGCGGCAATATTTTTAAACCAGCAATTTTAAGAGGGTTAATTTTCACAGAAGTATAATCGCTGAGGGAAGTGATATGACCTCATATTCCTTAAAAATCTGAGACAACATGTTTCTGCTTTAACTACATATTCCATCACTTACCTATAAACTTAGAACCAAGAGCTATACATTTTTATAATTATATTCTCTGTTTTCTTTTTGGAACGGAAAACATTTAAGATATTTATCTGGTATCCCATTTATTACAGTGCTTTCAACTCCAAAGAAACCATAATTCAGCTGTTAACCGCAAACTCCTGTCAGTTGTTCTCCTTATCGAGATCACGCGCTCCCTTGAGACAACGGAGACATCACGGACAATGGACAAATAAATAAAACATCCTCCTCAGCCCAGCAGAACCAGTTAAAACCATGAACTCCCCTCATATCCAATACTGCGTCCGCACGGAATGTGTTCTTCTGTGAAACACATTTAACTGCCTATCCATAATATCATGCTTATCGCTGTAGCAGCGGAGCGTATTACTATGACTACCAGTGGCATAATCATATTTTTTTTTGTTTCACTTGCAACACAACAGCTGTAATGCTGGCCCTGTTCTTACTAGTGCTTTTCAAACTCCTCCTTTAACACATTCTTTCAAGGATGAAAATCACCGAGGACTACAGCATGCAGTCTCCACATCTTCTGACTTAGCCAAAAATGAGTCTGTCAAAATTTTAAGGGAACGGCAAAAAGCCCAAAGCACTTTTTAGGACAACAAAACTCCTTAAAATTAGGTTTGGCGGTTTTATTTTTTTTAAATACTTTTTCTAAAATACTTTTTTTAATACTGACTAAACTTCAGTCTTGGCTCTTCTCCTTGCCCCTGTCTCTTCTGACTTCCGCATTTTCCCATCATTGCTGGTTTTAAAATTACTTTGGGCAAACCATTCTTATGTGCTTAGCTGTTAACGGACAGCAGAGGCAGTCTTCTAGTGAAAATTGCCAGGACAGGAGCATACAAATGAAGGAATAGTCTTTCAGCATTTACTCAGTGTTGGCACTTAGTCTCGTCTCATCTGTATCATTTCCCCATTCCCAGCTGTGGGAGATGCACCGCAGGTGAGGTGAAACATTTTTATTGCTAATTTGAGACACTAAAAATTCAATAAAAAGCATTATCTCTTTCAACAGTCCCCACTCCACACCCCTAGCGAGTTTTGGAGTTGCCCACTGGTTCTGCTTGAGAAAATATTCAGAAGATGTGGAAAGCTAAATATGTATGGGAAATGTAGTAAAATTAATTCAGCTTTTCTTCACAATCACACCTTTAATAAAATAAAGACTAATCTTTCTGCAGTATTTTATTATTAGTTTTTACAAATCCTCTAACTTTTACTACTACAAATTCCTAGAAAAATGTACGGCAGTTAAAACACTAACCAGGCAAGAGTCTGGTTAACTAGAAGACTGTGAGTTACCAGCAAATTCAAATTCTAAGAAGCAAAACGACACAAGAAAAACCCAAGCTGTGCGTCTAAGCAAGCAATGGGCTCGGTAAGTGGAGCTCAGCAGAGCTGAACTTTTTAATCTTGGTATTTCTGCCCAAGGTAACGCCACTGTGATCCACACACTGGGTACGGCAGTGCCTGAAGGGCGCCAAAGAGGAGGTGAGGTCAGGGTACAGCTCGTGTACATTGAGGGTATCAAGTTCAAAGACAGGGAGGCAGGATGTAGTGGCAATGCTGAGGTCCGCAGAGCTGCACACCTCTCACGGAAGAGCCTCGTGCCCCAGGAAGCGGGAGAAGCCGTACGGGATCCCATCACAACCCTCGACAAGACAGCGCTCAGTTAATATTACCCTTTCTAACCTTCACTCACCAAAACTCAATCAGCGTAACACCTCTGAAACAGCTATAAATAAATTATTCCTGCATTTCCTTTTTCTAAATTCTTCTACTAAAATTAGAGGCTTATTCATTTCAGCTCCCTCTACCAAACAACCAAGTTAATTAAGTAGAGATCGAGCCGATTCCCAAGCTTTTCCAATTTGCTAGCACTTGCTAACAATAAACATTTATAAACAGAGGTAATTTGAAAAGAAAACTCTGTTCCACTCCCAAACTTTTCCTCTGTTGTAAACCTCATGGTAGCAAGTATGTTTACACTGACTGTATAAAAGTCTATCACGTTAACAATTAAGTTTTACCTAAAATGACTGCTGATGCCACTAAGCCAGCGAGTCCTCTATCTTCTGAGACTGAGACTGGCTTTGTGTATAAATCTTCTACCAAGAGTTAAAACGAGCAAATGAATGAGAATATTCATTTCAACGGCAGGCTATGGAGTAGACTTGACCTACCACACATCTCATACTTGGAAATCTTATTCTTCATGTAGAACATCATCTCCATTCTTTACAGTTCTCATTTAAAAAGGAAAATAATCACTTTTGTCTCCCGAAAACAACAAAGGAAAATAGGGTAGAATGTTGAAAAGCGGTGCCAGATGTTAAATAACAGTGATTCCTTAAAATTGCTTCCCCCCCTCCCTGGGAAAAATTTCCTCTGTACATTTATATTAATACCGAAACCCGAAATTAGTAGAACAATTCAATTAGCTTTATAATTAGAAGAGTAGCTGGTTGGCATCCTGTCTAGGGGTTATTTAAGTTTAATAAGAAACTTTTCTCAGACATAACAAGCCCCTTAAAGGATGCCAGCCAGATCCTCTTCTGAATTTAAAGTCAAAAAGTTCCACTGATTTTGTAATTCCATAATATATAAAAGTAATTTTGGGGAGCAAATCCAGAAGCTCACACACTAGAATGCCACTTAGTACGTGTTTAATGTGACATATTCTGAAATAGCCCATCTTCCTTGATGCACAGGAAGGACCATTTTCAGAGAAACAAGGGCCTACACTATAAAAGCCTTTCAGTATCCGAAGGGAACCTACAAGAAAGCTGGAGAGGGGCTTTCTGCAAGGGCACCTCGTGGGATGACGAGGGGTGATGGCTTCCAACTGGAAGAGGACAGGTTTAGATGAGCTATCAGGAAGAAGTTCCTGGCTGTGAGGGTGGTGAGCCCCTGGCCAGGGTTGCCCAGAGAAGCTGTGGCTGCCCCATCCCTGGAGGTTCAAGGCCAGGTTGGACGGGGCTTGGAGCAGCCTGGTCTGGTGGGAGGTGTCCCTGCCCAGGGCAGGGGGGTGGAACGAGATGGTCTTTAAGATCCCTTCCAACCCAAACCATTCCACGATTCTATGTTGATGAGTACCACTACATCAAATAGTACATCTAACCTTTTATGCACGCAACACTTTACGCTTCAGGTTCTTCACATTTATCAAAAGACGGATGCGACTGCAGCATCGTTCCTCTCCATCTAAAGCACTTACACTCACAGTTCTCCCAGAAGGCATGGGAAAATACTTACCCCAAACGACAAAGAAAAACAGGTTCACAAATTAAAATCTGAAGCAATACTTTTTATCAGTATTTTTCACCTAGATTAAGGACAAATTCTTTAGTTAGACTAAAGGAATTCACTCCTCGGGAGACGTGGCTTTGTGCTACAGGCAAAAAGCAAGAGGAAACAAACGGATACAAATGGCAAAGAACTGGGACCTATTCCCCTCATGCTGCTGAAGAAGGAAAAAAGCCAAAATTCAAAATAATTTTTTCTCTGAGCTGCAATACGATTACTGACAAGATGGTTTCTGATTCTGCAGGAAGACAACCCCTGGCCGCTCCACTTTGACTAGCTATAGCCAACCATCAGTCTGGCAGAGAAAAAAGTCTTTCACGAGTCCTTCTGGCGATACTGGGATGAAATGTTGATAACGAGACTCCGTTATAATGGTTAACACATATGCCTAAGTATTCCCAGCAGTCCATGTGAAAGCGGTGCACATCTCCGTGCCACCCACCGGTCGGTACGGGAGGGCAGCTCGAGGGGACGGAGCTGAACAGATGCTGAGGTCGAAAGCGACCACCACCGTCACGCAGAAGGGTCCTATGCACACTTGGGCTGTGAAACTTCTTTAAGACCCTCTGTTCGTATACTCAACAATGCCCTCTGCTAGAGTCCCTCAGCGTTTAGTATTCCCACAAAAAAGAAACCGTGGGTTTCTTTGATGTTGGATTTACCAACTTCCAGCCCCTGGAGGCTGGCATCCACCGTCTGCCAACACCGTGAAAACAATTCAGCCCACCACCTTTTTGGATACTGCCCATGTATATATAACGTGATGCTCTTTCTTGGCTACTTATTTGAAAGAGCAGATTCCAGGGTGTTCCCAAGTGCTGGAGTACCTCGGATCCAGCTTGACTCCCTGGCACCTGCTCTGCTGACAAGCTCACGGCGTGGGAGGTGAGCCTGACTTCAGGATCTGCTGGAAGACTAGAGCAGAGACACTGCCTCCAAGGCTTATATCCCGAGGTCTCATCGACAACCGCCCGGCCCAGCCTCGTGGCCCTCCTTTGAAATCTCTAGTATTTCTATACCTTTCATGAGAAGTGACCACTAGCCAGAACGCCACATCCCGACTCTGGTTTTCTCAAGTATACCCAGAGCCAGGAGCATTCCCAGTTCCACTGCCTACTCCCATTTTTACGTTGCCAAGGATACACCCTGCTTGTCTTTTTTGTGGGTTTTTCTGGGGTCTTTTTTTTCAACATCCCTGATCTGACCGTTTGCATTATGCCTATTAAATCAAAGCCTCCTAAAAGCCTTCTTGGAGTCACTGTTTTCCAAGGGACCGTCCCATTCCCAATTATATTACACTGTACTTGGTCGTATTAAAATAAATTCTGTTTGAGTGGGATAGAAGCTCCTCACTGATTGGTACTGGTCCTGTGTGCTCCTCCCTATTTAACTGCATTTTACTATTTTCTGTTCTGTAAATTTCACCAGTAAAAATTACTGGTCTGAGACTACGGAAGGGATGTAACCTTTGTTTGCCAAATCTACCCTTTCTTTGTCACTACTAAACTCCTAGACCTAGAGTTTCTCATATTTCTCGTGTTCTGACATTTGAGACAACTTACCATCTTTATTTCTCTTCGCTATGGTTGCTGTATTAGCTCTCTTGATTTCTATTATCAGCTTTATATAGATTTTACTCCCAAATATTTTTCACTTATTTTCATCTATGCTGTCATTTATGCATGTTGCATTCTTAGCAGGATTTGCATGTTGAATGCTCAACGCTCAAAACACAAGATTTTCTACACTGTGACCTTCCGGACTGACGGCACAATTCAAACAGTAAGAAAAAAAATTAAATGAACCAGACTACGACAAAATATAGCACGCAGTGACGCAGTCCCATTTTACAAAAAGAACAGACAAAGCCAAAGAGAGACAAAGTGGCTCAATGAATAAATCTTAAAGCCGCCAAACTGGCAAACTGGATTCTACCTGCAGTTTGTACGAGGAGCCTGAGGGCTTGCTTCACAAGGAATACAGTGTCAAAAGTTACCAGAAATATTACCACCACCCATTAGGAAAAATGAGTCTAGAACCCAGTCTCCTGGCAGAAAATGAACTCTTTCCAGAGAAATAGCCCTTAATAATCTCTGCAGACTTGCTGCTAGCGCCTCCTGTAAGCCAGCCGTTATTAACAGTGTTTGCAACCCAAATACTATAGAACCGAGAGACTGAAATCGTTAATAAAAATTAATTGAGCATAACTGGCTCTCAAGGGCTCAAACTTAGAAAACTACAAAAGCTTTCTGCTACATAAACAGAAATTTTTACTTTTGTGTTTATTAATTTTTAATTCCATCACACCCATCACCTGGAAACTAAAGATACTATCTATGGAAAAAGAAAACAAAAGCTCGAATAATTTAACTTGGTCCATGTGGTTAAAATATAATTAAAAGCTTAGGCAAAAACCAGCTATCTAATTGTGGTCATTCTCAGTACTTTTTCTCTCAGGAAATATTTTCTGATTAGCAGCTATTCGGAATTCTGGCACAGAAACAGAAAACAGACTTAGCAATTCAAATACTTACAGCAAAAAAAAAAAAAAAAAAGAAAAAGAAAAAAAAGGCCGCCAAACACCAACTCAAATAGAACACAAGAGTTTTCCAAAGACATCTTACTCAGCTAAACTGCTCACACAGCCCGTGTGACAGTGCTCACCTCCTTCCACCAACACTATCGACCCGCTGTGCCTCTCTACAGAATAATTCACAATATAGAATCCTAGAATCACTTGGGTTGGAAGAAACCTTCAAGATCATCGAGTCCAACCATAAACCTGTGCCAAAACCACCCCTAACCCATGGCCCTCAGCACCACGTCTGCCCGGCTTTGAAATACCTCCAGGGACGGCGATTCCACCACCTCCCTGGGCAGCCTCTTCCAATGCCTGAGAACCCTTTCCCTAAAGAAGTTTTTCCTCATATCCAACCGAAACCTCCCCTGGCCCAACTTGAGGCCATTTCCTCTTGTCCTGTCGCTTGTTCCTTGGGAGAAGAGACTGACCCCACCTGGCTATAACCTCCTTTCAGGGAGTTGTAGAGAGTGAGAAGGTCTCCCCTCAGCCTTCTCTTCTCCAGGCTGAACAATCCCAACTCCCTCAGCCGCTCCTCAGGAGACTTGTTCTCCAGAGCCCTTCTCCGTCTACCTAACTGACTGCAGACTGGTAACTAACTTTTATTTTTAAAGGTGATTATTAATGCAAAATACTTGACATTTCACACTTGTTTCATGGAAAGAATGCTTCCGTTCTCCTGCAAATACAACAAAATGTCCCTATCTGGATTTTCCCAGCTACGGATTAGATTTAGATCGGACGCCGGAGCCCCGTGCTGCTGCAGTGACTCAGGCAGGAGGCTGCGTGAAGGTTTATGTGCCGTTTTAGGGCCCCGCCGCTGGGAATAACACAAGGATAACAGAATTGGAAATTTCATCTTAAAGAAGAAAAATTTCATCAAAAATTTATCAAAAAAGAAGAATTTCATCTTAAAGAAGAAAACAGGTCTCTAGGCCTGTTAAGAACATTTAATCACTTAATAAAATAATTAAATGTAGGTTGTGTGTATTTGGCAAGCATCAAAACTACGAAAGAAACAAAACTCTTCAGTAGTGAAGAACAGGACATACTCAAATCTTTCTAGTCTTTGCCTGCAGAGAACTACCGTTTATCATTTAGATAAGGAAAAAAGGGACAGTTTAAGGCCCTGTAATTATATTGCTATAATTCTATCCATTATCTCCGGGGTATTAAGAAATACCATTCTGTAGAAATACCACAGCAGAACAGAAGTTCCCAGGTGGGTTATACACATACTCCTACGCTGATGAGAACTGAATTGGCTGTTTCTGTTGAAACCTTTCTTCGTGGGGCTTTGACACGCACAGATTTGCTCTGTCGCATTTGTCTTCCCGGGAAGAAATTCAGCTCGCCTGAAGACAAGGACCGGCGACGAAAGGAACGGCTCTGATTAACTACCATCGGAATGAGAAGAAGCCGTGCCATCCACCTGAAGGCCACCTTCCCGAGAGGTCCCAGGTCCCACCATACCAAAGCAGGGCACGGCTACAGCGCGTGCCTGGGTCAAAGTGACGGAGCAGGAAGAAGATGATCCCGCATGGGGATGAACTTGGATTCCCGCTCTTAGAAGCCCACTTTAATAATCTCTAAGCAAGGTTTTATTGATAACTTTATGCCCATTAACGTCTGTTAACGGGTTCCAATCCGAATTTCATGCAGGAATGTCAAACCTTTTCAACCCCTACCCAACACGGGGTGCATTACTACTGCTGAGCTTCTTGATGGTTAACTGCTGGCGCACAGGCTCTTATCACAGAATCCCCGGGGTTGGCAGGGACCTCTGGAGATCATCTGGTCCAACCCCCCTGCCAGAGCAGGGCCACCTACAGCAGGGGGCACAGGATGGTGTCCAGGCGGGTTGGGAATGTCTCCAGAGTGGGAGACTCCACCATCTCTCTGGGCAGCCTGTGCAGGGCTCTGCCACCCTCAAAGGAAAGAAGTTCCTCCTCATGTTGAGATGGAACTTCCTATGGTCAAGTCTGTGCCCATTCCCTCTTGTCCTGTCACTGGGCACCACTGAAAAAAGCCTGGCCCCCTCCTCCCAGCACCTTCCCTTTAAGTATTTGTAAACATTGATGAGATCCCCCCTCAGCCTGCTCTTCTCCAGGCTAAAAAGACCCAACTCCCTTGGCCTTTCTTCACAGGAAAGATGCTCCAGCCTCCTAATCACCTTCATAGCCCTTTGCTGTCCTCTCTCCCTCAGTTCCCTGTCCCTCTTAAACTGGGGAGCCCAGCACTGGACACAGGACTGGAGCTGCAGCCTCCCCAGGGCAGAGCAGAGGGGGAGGATGACCTCCCTCCACCTGCTGGCCACGCTCCTCTTGATGCACCCCCGGATGCCATTGGCCTTCTTGGCCACAAGGGCACATTGCTGGCTCGTGGGCATCCTGTTGTCCACCAGGACTCCCAGGTCCCTCTCTGCAGAGCTGCTTTCCAGCAGGTCAGCCCCCAACCTGTACTGGTGCCTGGGGTTATTCCTGCCCAGGTGCATGACCCTACACTTGCCTTTGTTGAATTTCATTAGGTTTTTCCCTGCCAATGTTATCTCGGATAACACTGTCTTTTCCATTCTCTGGAGGGCCAACGCTGCAGTAACTTCACAGCTTTCTTCAGCAGTGTGGACAGTGACAATTCCAAAGAAGCCAAATGTAGCACCGCTCCCCACTGAACTCAACAGGGGTGGAAACCCAGAGGGTTTCCTGCAAAAGGGATTTTCTACTATGCTTAGTGGGAGAGGGAAGCAAGCTCCTAAGGCAAAACCAGACCTTTGTTCTGTTCAGAAGAGAGTACAAAGTCTCAGAAGAGACGGGCTACATCAGGAAATACTCCTCTCTGTCAGCATGACAAGGCAAAACAGCCAGGCAAGGATTAATAGCTGCTTGCTTGCGACACAAACCACCAATACAGCCAAGGAAAAAAAAGAAAAAGCCTTTTTCCCCAGGAATGGACAGAAACCCTTGAAAGTCATCAGAAACTGTGACCAGCATAACAGTAGAAAATTATTTTCACATAATTCAGTTTTTATAGAATTCCATTCTGTATTTTAAAGAAGAAACAGCTCGCTGGGAGGAAGCTCAGGAATACATATGAGGTTCTTTCTGGGGTTAATGAGAGAGACCGCTTGCACGCGTACACTCGCTGCCGTTTGACCTGATGGAGTTTAGCTACGACTGTGTCAACCACGCGCTTTAAAAGTTAACCGAGCTGAAAGACTGAAATATCAAACGGAAGGTTTTCTTTCTCCTTAAGAAATTAACACAGTACCATCTTTCAAAACTGCATACTTTGTTCGACCAGTAGAAGTTAAATGAAATATACATTTTTGAGCTGTCTCCTTTTTATCTTTAAACAGCAGGGGGAGAGTAACAGCAGCATACCTGTTTCCTCTCCAACTCTTCACTGATGAATAAACCAGGAAAATCTCTCTCTACGCTCTTCCAACTGAACATACAGTTTATTCAACCGTTTAATTACCAGCTTAGTAAAATTATCATGATAAAGGCAAATACAGACTTGGCACTCCCCTGTGCTGTCCCTGAAAAGGGTTATTTCGTAAACTTTTGCACTCCTGGTATCTGCTCCGATCTCTGATAACAGCAGCTCTTTCATGCAAGCAGTAAAGAACACATGTATTGCCTGGATACGCGCTGCCAGGTTAGCCATTGCGTTCCAGGGTTGAAGTAGCAGGGCATCCTGCAAAAAAACCAAACCCACCCCCATTTATTTGGGCAAGTGAGAAAAGCTGAGGTCTGGGTATGTACAAACGTGCATGGATTTTATTTATGCAGAGTGTGTGGAAGTTAATAAAAGCAAAAATTGTCACAGGAAGAAGGCCAAGATGATCTTGTTCAGGAAAAGGGAGATGTATTTTTAGTTTACCGCTGTTTTTTTTCTCATTTGTTTTATTTTTGAGTTTCTGGATATCGGCACGAAATAAGGCAGACTTTTCATACTGGTATACTGGTAAACTCAAATTTAGAAAGGAGATACGCAGAAGGAACCCATTTCAATATCGTCACCATATATTTCCAAGCAGTCAAACATACGGGTATCCTTTTAGAAGGAAACGTACCTGCTTCAGGACTTGTTTGATTACAGCTGCTAACAATGCTGTTTGGGACCACTGGAGTGGAGGATGCCTGGATTCTCGACTGAGGTGGGTTCGGATGTAATGAATTTCCTAAAGCCATTCCTGTCTGACTGAGCATCCCACAGTTCCCGCTAGCCTGCATCTGATTTATTAAACCTGCGAGATGGTTGGTTGTGCCCGGGCTGGTACCGTGCACAAAGTTAGTGTTTGCGTTCTGGCAGTGCACACTTTCCCCTCGCAAGGGTAAGCTCTGTGCCAGCGAGTTCTGGAGACTGCCAGAGTTCATACTGGTGTCTGCAAAATGCATCTGGTTACCAGAGCAAGGTAAAGCAGTATTTGAGCTCCCACAACTGGTGGTACTATTGCTGCTCATGTGGGAGCTTTGACAACTCATGGACTGAAGTAGCTGGGACATAGAACTGATGGGAAAGGAGCTTTGACTTTGCTTTCTTATCAAATCCGATCCAGCTTTGGAAACTCCAGAACTGTCCAACTGAGACTGTCTCAGCAAACTCAGCACCGTGGTGGTCGGCTGCTTTCTTTTCCTCAGAGGATCTTTTTGCTGAGACATCAATTTATCTCTCAGCGCTGCTCGGCCACTTTGCCCTTCAGTCGTCGGCAGAAGCACGTTGGCAGCAGGAGGGAACATGGTGTTTAAAGTGCTATGTCCTTCGTTGTTGCCACCGCTGGCAACAGGTCCAGAATTGCTACTGCTGTTATTGTTGTTACCAGCAAGTTTATTTTGATTTGCTAGCTGTGCTTTGGCTGCTGCTGAGAGTAAACTGCTTGCTGGAAAAGAGGCAGCATTGTGCTGGTTCAAGATCTGATTTAAAGGCATTCCCAGCAAACCAGGCTGACTCTTCAAGGAACCGCTTCCAGCCGATGCAGTAGAAAAAACTGCATTGTTTGGAGGATTTAATACATTACTCATTCCAGCAATTAATGGGTTAGGGATGTCCTTGTATTGATTAAGTCCATCATGCTTGGTGGAAGGGCTAGATGGCATAGATGGTCTCGGCGACCCTATTGTTGACCTTGGGGACCTGGGAGGAACTTTAATACCACTACAGGATGACTGTGGTCCTACTGGAGGCAGCAGGAAATTTCCATGATCTGACGACGTGGAAGAAGAACGTGATCTTTGGGGAGAAGCCTCGATCCTTCCAATCCCGGATCCCATCATATGAACCGGGGACGTCACCGGTGAAGGAGAGAGGGAAGTTGAAGCAGAGTGCTGAACTCTTTGAACGTGACTTCCATGATTCATGTGACCAGGTTTTACAGTTGGCAAGGGAAGGTTACTTGGCAAAGGGACGACAGCAGGAGGCATGCTTACATTCATCACGGGTACCTGAGAGTGGACATTTGAATGGAAAGTAGTTGGGTTAATGATAACAGGATTCTGATTCACGGGTTTGCTAGGAATAGGGTCAAGTATGCCAAGTGGATCCTTCTCTGATGTTAATGGCTTTTTCTGAAGAGCACAAGAAGGCGGTGGAGGAGGTGGGGGTGGACCTTGGGGGGGTTTATGGTGAAACATTGCTCGTGGTATTTCCATACCAGTTGAAAAATTACACATGGGTTTTTTCATTACTGGGCTTTTCGTGGTCAAGGTTGGGGAAAGAGGTATATTAGTCCTTCCAGCCATTGCACAGGATGACTGTATGGGAGAACCATGTAGCATTACTGATGGTGGAGACAGAGGTGTCCTGTTCATGTGAATAGGACTGGAGTTGGGTGCTCCATGAAAATTGGGATTGTTCCTTGTGAAAACATCAGGGCTTCCAAGTGGGTCAGTCCTAGGAGAGATTGAGCCATCTCCATATATCTGTGATCCTGATGAAGCTGGACTGGGCATCCCACCATGACTGCCACGATACGGAGACTTCTGTCCAAGTTCATTACTACCCAATCTCTGCCTAGGATAGACAGAATGAAGTTCTTGTTGCTGGCTTCCAGCCATTTCTTGCACATAAAGCCTACCCATGGCATTAGATGCCCCTATCATCAACTTGAAAGGAGTCTTACATTCTGGCATCACAGAATTTGTAATTCCTTCATGTGATTTATTCCTTGCTGATCTTGGAGTTGCTGCTCGAGTAGGAACTACTGGAGTTGCACCTGATATTAAAAACACAACAGTTACTGTTTTGAAATCCAACATCACACATTTTAGTGCAAAACTGCTGGGTGTGAAAATACTCATAAAAGCTAGAAAGCCTTTTGGCTAAACTTTTGCCTAAACAGAAATAATACCTAAATCACCAAGTAGTTGCTGCAATGCTGCATGCTACCCTACTACCTCATGCAGTGGAACAGACCTTAACTCCATATCCCATATGAAGACTGTGTACATATGGACATTAAATCTTGTGTTTCTTAAGTTTCATGCATACTTGGTACCTACGTATATTTATTTTAGCATGTTCCTTCTGAAACATCAATTCCTGAAAGTTTCCCCCCCTCCCCTTTTGTCTTTTCCCTCTAAGCACTGTCCTACTCCAGAATCCATCTTTGGCTCCAGCCAGAAGGGCTGGCAGCAGGATCAGGCTATCACTGTCACAGGGAAAAGGAGCCTCTGGCACCATCTATTGAGAACAGGAGGAACAAAGCCCAGCAAGGGTTTAGACTCATTTCTCCACGCCCTGTGGAGAAAAGGATCCAGCCCCAAATGCTGTCCCTGATGGAGGTGAACGGGGAGCCGTGCCGTATGAATTTGGCCCAGATTTCTATTCAGCCAAGCACTTAATTGCGGAGACCTGAGAGACCACGGCTGTGCAAGGCAGGACGCAGCTTCTCCGTCTGCTCCACATCACTCGCCGGCACCACGGGCACCGAGTTCCAATCCGCTGAGTTAATCTGTTCCTAGTAACTGGCCTGTGTTACTTTACCGAATTAAAGCTTTACCTGCAGCTTCTGCAACAAGCTTTGCTTGGAGTGAAGATGCTAAATTTAAGGGGCTCAACACTGTATGTTTGTTTCAGGATAAAGCCCTGGGTATATTCGCATATGCACACACCTGAACCCCTCTACAGTGGAATAAATCCCAGTTTTGAGACTCGACCTTCCTACAAGCACAAGACCGCTTTCCTTTGCTGCCCACTGATGTCAGTTTTATTTAAAAACATTTTTTTCCCCCCAATGTTTTACTTTCAGAATACCATCACAAGCAGCTCCAAGTCTGGCGGACTTTCTGCCAGTTTTGCTGCTCTGGGAATTTGTAATTCAGCGTGGAGTGCTTGGCATGCAGCCTCCGAATATGCAGACTTAAACTTGAGTAATGAGCTAAAGATTTCGCGTTCAAACGAATTCAGAGGTGCCTTTAAATTCTTCTACTCACAAGAACCCAATTCCCTTCTTTCCTTCAGCCTGGCCATAGGAGACAGATGGCACCGACAATCCTGCCTTCATCCTATTTGCTCAACCAGCTACACATGACAGAAACAAACATACTACCTTTCCCAAAATACAACCAAAGTCTCATTTAGGGAAGAAATCTCAAGACTGAACTGCAAAATGAGATATGTAGGAGAACCCTCACCTGAAATGCTGGACCTAAGCAAATGGTCAAATGTAAGTGTGCATAAAAGAAAAGACTTTCATTTACAAAGGCAATTTCTTGGGAAATTTTCCCCTTCGCTTAACCCACAAAATTCTGATCAACAGAGAAGGTAAGACCACATAAATGTGACTTGTGTCTTTAATATTTAGCTGGTTTTACTGCCTTCATTTTGCTAATTTGTTTGAAAACAGGAATGTACTTTCAACTGATAAAGAA
Organism: Chionis minor; assembly: GCA_013398295.1. NCBI lineage: Eukaryota > Metazoa > Chordata > Aves > Charadriiformes > Chionidae > Chionis > Chionis minor. The sequence goes on along the minus strand of VZSF01006625.1, from coordinate 287,080 downwards.
TAAAGAAAAACTAGTAAGGAAAAAGCATAGTAATTTGGGAAGTCGCACTGTTTGTTTTAAACACATAAATTGACGTTGCAAAAAACAATTCAAACAAAGCTTTAAAATTATACATAGCAATTTCAAAACGCAAGAGCACATCAGAATCTTGGCATTGTCTACATATCTGAAATTTATTATTTATTTTTATATCCTTAAAATTTTCCACTTTGAAGTCAGGCTGCAGAGGGATCGGCAATTAGCCAGCTATTATTACAGCGATACAGGGGCGCAAAAGATCTCTCAGATTATTGAGGGCCGTTTCCCAGAAGTTGCATGCATCGCAGTATATAAACCATAAATTTACCGAGCTCTGTCTTAAAAGCAACTTCACTCCTTTCTCCCAACCATGTGGATTTGTAAGACTACTTCAGAACGTTTTCTTGTAATCCTTAGGAAGTATCTAATTTGCAGTTGAAGTTTCTACGCAACTCTGGTTTTGTAGCTGTTTCTTTCAGTGCTAACGTTGTCCTCTCGCCTAAGCAGCTTTATTTTCTGGTGCCGATTCTCCTTTATTTATGCTTTTTCGCCAGCAATCGCGTCTTGTTTCAGCCACCACTTTGCCAGGTTGAACAAGCTGCACACTTTTAGGTGACTTTCATAAAAGGGGTTTTGCAGTTCACTAAGAGAAAAGCCTCTGCTCTGCTTCAGCCCAAGCGCCGCTAGCGAGAGCAGGGGCGCAGGAAGGCAGCGAACGTACCGCGGCGTTTGTACTTCTCTCTCAGCGCCACATTGATCTGCACTGTCCTGCCATCTGGTACTGCTCACAGACATCTTTGATCAGCCACTATATCTAGGTCTTCTTTCTCAGTAATTTACAGCTAATAGCTTTTTTCACTAGTCCCCAGGTGAATAACCTTACAATTAACAGGATTTGTTGCTCTACCATTTCTTTCACTCCAGGTCTCAATGATCCTCCAGTTTTTCAACGCGTTTTGATCTTCTCTTGTTTTGATAGTACCTGCCAACTTGATCCATCAACAAATTACCTCATTTTTTTTGTTGATATGGATAATTAAAATGCTAATCCAGGTTGGTCCCCAAAAATAATCCTTGAGAAATTACAGCGGAGATCTTCTCGAGCTGTATATTCTGCCTTGCAATACAATTTCCCATTTAGCCAAGTCCTTAGCCACATTCTAATCCCTTTATAATCACTTTATTCTGCTTCTCTAATTTCCCATGTGACAGAATATCAGACATATTACTACAGTTCCAAAAGATGAGAGCTAATGTATTTTCTTTGTCTAGAACAATCTGATATCTTTTCCAAGAAAATCACGCTCTTAGTCTGGGATGACCTGCTTTTTAGACTCGTTTTCTATCTACCTACATCTCTCTAATACTACCTCTATTTTTTCCTTTAATCTGTTTATATTGCACTCCTAGATGTGTAAGACTTTTGGGGCTGTTTCTGTAGAATAACTATACATTTTTAAAATTAAGTAATTAAATGATTTTGCATGATTTTACTCACTTGTTCCACCACCAGGACTAGTTAGAACTAGTGAAGGATGTGGTGCTTCCATGCTTTTATGAAGTGTAGCCACAGCAATAATTTTCCTTTTATGTATGCATAGTTTGGTGACATCTTCGTCCGCTTTAACATCTTCAGCAGTTCTCTGCTTCACAGCAGCTCCAGGATCAAAATTAAAGACCTGAGAGTAAAAATTCCAATGTTCAAAACAACGATTAGAGGCAGCAAACTCACCAAACACAACTAAACCAGAAATTTTACATAAAATTAAATTTGCGTCTCTTTCTTAGAGCTACCTCACTGTTCCTACATTGCTCAAGAGAAGAAAGAGAAGTCAGCGTCTCGTTCTGATTCTCAGATGTTAGCATGATGCTGTGGATGGTAGGTTTCCAATGTAATAGGAAAATGTTAAAACACCATAAAAACAGAGTCAGATCTTTTCCATGAGAAGGCAGAGAGAAGGTTTGTTTTGTATTTTATGCTAAATCTGTGGCTGTGTACCACTCATTTTATATATATGATCTGAACAGAGATTAAGTCACGGCATAGCGCTTCAGCTGATGTAACTGATAAGGACCAGAGCAGATAGATCCAAAATCATGCATGTCTTTACCTTGGGAAGAACAAGAGGACATTCTAGGCCACACTTGCATGTTCCATCAGTCAGCAAGTAAGTCTTCACCTGCTCCAAGCAGGATAATAAAGACCCACTGGGACTGTAAAGGAACAGAAATGATGAATACAAGCTATTTGATAGGTCGTGACTTCTATCTACCATTCCAAAAGCTCACATAGCGACCGTTTGAAATAACACAGCTAAGATTTGATATTTTGTTTCATAGTACTACTTGCTTTTAATCAAGAAGTGAATGATACTTATCAAAAATAGCCCCCCAAACCCCATTTTAAAGGAAGATTTTACTACAGAAGAACAAACACAGCAAGCGCAAAGAAAGTAACTGAGATTACTCATATTTACTATTCGTATTACAATCCTGCTCAAAAGCCTTAACAACACTAAGAGTATTTTTCTCCCTCCTCTCTCCCATCAAGTGTAACACACAGGCAGAGCACAGATCCCATGGACCTCCTGCCTCTCCACCACATCACTCAGTTCCATGCGGACATGAGAGTCAGCTGGACTTTTTAGGACTGGGACCTAATTTAAAAAGGAAAAAACACACACCAAAGCGTTTCCAGAAGAATGAGAAAAGGGGGCACAGTAACAAAACTCTCGCTGGGTTTCTTTAGTTGCATAAACAGTTTGGTTTCATTCAGCTAAAAGCTCAACCCTCTCACTGAAAGCGAGAAATATTACACCAAGAAGCCAGTCCAGCGAGCTTCTGATAAACTGCACTAGGATTTCTCTAACTCCCACCAGAAAATCATTATCTCCATATCCAAAAATAGGACACTGGAAATTCTGTTACGGCAAAATCACTAATTCATAAGATGAAAAAAGTTCTCATGTCACAAGCCTCTACGTTCCAGATTGCTCTTTATTACCTAGCCATCTACACTGTTTATCAGGGAAAAAATACAATAATTTATGAGGACTGGCTAAAAAATTGGTTCTTAATGACAGCTGTAAACAGCCTTTATTTTAACAAAAACCAACTTAAGCGGAATATTTAACGAAACCAACTTAAGTGGCATAGCTTGGATCTTGAAAGAAGCCAAGAGTTGAAATTCCAAACTACGATGAACTTTTGTAGTTAAAACCCAATGTATAAACACCTCATTCCACACAAGAACTAAGTCCCATATAAAGCAACACCTTCAAGTGACACTTAATTATGCTGACAGTTTCAGTAAGTAATTTATTTGCTAGACTTGCTCTGAAATAGTTATTTTAGAGAGAACTGCCCAGGTCAAATACGTGTACAAGTGACGGTTCTGAGGGTCAAACAAGATAAAAGAGCAATCTAAAAATAATGGTAGAGCTTGCGGTGATAGATAGGTCAGAAGGTCAAACTTGCCCTATCTTAAATTGAAATATTTGGGGGTCAAGGGAAAATTAACTCTTTATTTTTCTTTAACTTCAGCTATTGACTTGTTAAGCCACGATGGTTAAGCGACCATTCTCGCGTCTGAATCCAGCCAGCATCACCGGTTCTCTACTTCGGCTCCGCATCTCCAGCGCCGGCCCCGATCACTTTGGACTTTCCCAACCTGTCCCGGCTACGCGTGCCGGAGCGGCTGCCCACCCCAGGCACGGCTCACACCTGAAGACGTAGCAGCTTCCCACGGCAGAAACTCAGCCTGGCATTTGCTCGACGCTATCCCATCTACGCTTTCTGTGACGCTTAAAAACTGGCGTTAAAAGGCATCCCTGGGAATATGCTCCGGAGTCAGGATGCCTTTTTATTTGCATCGTTGAAAAAGGGCTATCGAGCAGTCAGAGTAAAGCCATACCACCACAGCTCCTTTATTTTCTCTTTTTTCCCCCCTCTATTTCCAGAAGAAAGTGCTTTTAAATCACATTCCCTGTCACGCCGTTTGCACATATCCAGTTCAGGCACAAGGAGATCCTGGAGCCTGGAAAAAACAGGCGTGCAGGGCACGTTCAGATGGCACCAATGATCAGTGGGTGTAAAGGAAGGTCCGGATCCTCGCGCTGACCAGGAGCACACAGACCAGCCCACCGGACCTGTGGCACGCGGGATTCACCATCCCTACTGCACATATACACACAGTTATTTGTCCATGAGAAACAACAAAATTTAAAAAGGGACAATTCTTCTGTTTTTGCCTTCTTCCTGGGCAGACCTACGTAACTGCAAAGTATCTTTTGCGTGTAGAGGCTTTCTCCCACTTCTATACTGCCAAGGACAATCAGCAGCTTCCTTGGTAAGAAACCACTAGCTTTTTTTTCCCCCCTCACTGAGGTCATCCAGAGGTTTCCAGACCCCAGAGAAACAAGGGTGTATGAATTATAAAATATATTAGGATATGTTACTGACAGTTCTGAAATCTTTTCCTATTATTAAAGAGCTTTTCTCAGTTTATTCCACCAATGACTAAGCTGACGAAGAGATCAAGGTCCCACTTTAAGGCTGTAGTACTGTTTTACTAAGAAAAGCACCGAGACTCAACTCAGTGCTTTTACCAGGTAACAAAACCTAGTTAATTAACGGGATTTAATCCAAAGCAACTGTTGACAGTTGATAGAAAAGCATGCATGTTTTAGAAGTAAGCACAAACAGAATGAGTCCTAATCCAGCTGGGATCATCTATTCTAGTTCAAGCATGGCAGATCTTAATATAGACATTAATTTTCCCTTGGATATTTTTTGAGTCAATAGTTTGACCTTTCACTCTCTCAACAAACGCTGTGCATATTTTCAGGGTGGTTGTTCCTCCAGAAGCGCACTGTAGCACTAGAGCAGGTTGCCCAGAGAGGTTGTGGAAATTCAATCCTGGAAGACGCTGCTGGAGAAACCAAGGGTTGACCTGCCTGAGTGCTGCGGATGCTCCACGTCAAGCAGGAGGTTGGACTATTTTTGACTTCCATCCTCTCAAACCAACATGGCCCACCCTGTGCCTTTCACCAAATAAGAACGTAAGAGCCATGGACCACACCAGCTGCATTGCCTAGCCTTCCCTCCCATCGGAACGGCCTGGAGAAGGCAACCAGGAAATCAACCATTGGATTAATGAGGGAAAAAACATACATGGGCAAAACCTGGGAAGAGGGCAGAAATGTTACAAGCCTTCCCAAGCTGAAAAAGATAACTGGTAAACTTGATTAACAGGATTGACTAGAATAAAACCAGTGTTTTGCATAAGGCAATTCAGAACAGAAATATTAAGAGAGTCCCCCTGAACAAAGAGAACATACATAAAAAAGATAGAAAAGCGAGTAACTGTCAGAATTATACCAACATTTACTAGTTTATAAACACGTAAGACACATGCTTGAAGAAGCAGCACAAGCTTTGTGGCCTGCTTTGTACAGCTGTAGAAAATTAAGTTCAAAAGCAGGTAGGACGATCGGGTACATAAAAATCCCAAAGCATCGTGTGTCCTGAAGCCTGGATATAGAGATGATAGGAAAAAAAAAAAACCCAACCCACAACTTTTTCTTTCTCATTGATTTTTAACTAAGTCAGAGGCCCAGTAAATTACAGCTGTAATGAGAAATAGAAGGGGAAGGCGATTTATCTTTGACATGCGTATCACTGACATGGATTTTGTGTGATTCTGCTAATTGAGACTATAAACAAGAAATCCTGGAATGCATTTGATCTTTTATGGTAGCTTAGTGTAAAATTGGAGTATGCTTTGACTCATTAAAGAATTTTGTATTGGTAATACATAAAATGTTGTGAAGAAGTGGTTATTTTAATCACAGAATAGTGGAATAAGATTAAGCAAATAACAGACTGATAATCATTTAGACTTCTGTGATGTAGACGTGATGCACGCATATTTCGTTAAAGCCAACTTTGATCTTTTTTCCAGTAATATTTAATTTGTAGTCTGTTTGTCTGAACACATTCATTTAATAGTAATTTCAGTGCATTTCTTTGTGACTGTTCCAGGGTGAAGCAAAAAAAATCTAATCAGCTAACACAATAAACAAATAAAATACCTAAAACTTTGGATTTAGTCTTGCGGTCCTGTTTTTTTTCTAGAGGAAAAATGTGGGGAATCCACAGAAGTAAATGTTGCTGGAGAACGTCAGTGATACTGAATGTGGAACCTTCACATGGCATACAAAAACTGGTATTTTCTGCAATTTTCTGCAGCTACTAAGTACACCAATTAAATTTCCTTTCAGAAGAAGAAGTGAAACACAAAAGTATAATGGAAATCCGGAACGCAGACCCAGAAAAGACTTGGGGAAGAAGAGCCACAGCATGTCAGGATAAAGCTGCATGGCAGTAGAGGTACTGAGCTGAAGGCTTGGAAGAAGGAAGACCCCACTCTACCTCACCTGCCAGGAACCATCTGCACGCCAGACCACTGCTTTGAACTTGACCAACAGAGGCTCTTATGAAAAACCTCGTGCTGGTGCAAGGGAAAGGCAATGCCCACGCATCTGGGAGTAGGCAAAAGCAGGGATTTCTCATCATCTCAGGTGTGGCATCTAACTAAACCTCTGGTTAAGTTTCATTGTAAAAGGTTTGAATAATAAAGATATTAAGTAAGGTTAAATCTCCTACTGCTCAGCTTTAAAATCTGTATGACAATAATAAGTAATAAAGAACTATTCATGCCTAAAGCAAAATGTATAGTGAGGATTATCAAATTTCCGAGACCAAGCAGTATTAGATTTGAGAGTACGTTAAGGGCATGCAAATGGAATGACGGACATCAGTGGACTCCACTAATACCAGCAGAAAAAATGATCTTGCACTTCCAAAAGAACAAGCCCTTGAAGTTTTTGAGTACTGAAGAAGATACAAGTCACTACTTTACCACACGTTCTGGCAAAACAACAAAGAAAAAGTCAGTAACGACCTCAGACAACCTTACCTGATATAGAGCACTCCGCTTTGGTCCACCCGTCGCTGCCAACCAACGGGAACTTGCACTGCTGGTGGCCCTCCATCCGTGTCCCCTCCGTCACACTCCTTTCCACCATTCATTTTTCTGTTTCTGTTTATGAGTCTTCAAAGATATCAACAGTAAGATGATATCCTTTTACTACATGTCATCATGGCCTCCCAAAGAAGGCCATTCAGTACACCTTTCCCCAAACTGTACAAAGTGCATTGGGAGGCTCCAGCTCAGTTTGAAACCAAGTCCTTAAAAGTGGCCATTTTTGTTAATGAGTCAGTTTCCCATTATAATCCACATTAAATATGCAATGTTTAACTCCTTATATATTCATAAGGATGAACTATATAGATAAAAATTAGTGCTTCCAACTTGGGAAAATCATAATTCACCAATCCTTTGTTACCTGTCAGAAAGGAGAATGGGGAAAAGGAGAATTTCTAGTTCAACAGCATGGCTCCAAGCTTGATGACTGTCTAAGATAACTTGTATTTTGTGAAAGCTCGTCTCATTTTTATAAATATGAGTCAGATCTAATACCTCCAGGTATTATACCCTTTATATGCCACATTCTTTTTGTTTTCTTTTTATCTTCCGTTCATTATCCAAGTTGTCTTCTTGAGTTTCTTTCATGACTCTCTGGCTCCAATAAAACAGCCTGAAAAACACAGATATAGAAAACACATGAGCCATTTTCTAAGTCTTTCAGCCCAGTTCAGTAACTCATGAAGATGTATACAGCTGCATCCATTTAAAGAGCTTAGAATCTAAATTTTAAATGTCAATGAAACCATGAAAATAAGGCTCGGGGTAAATATAAACCTGCTAGCATATTCTAGTTATATGCGGATGCAACAAAGCTACGCATTAAAAGCTAAGAGAGTACAACTGTTATTAAATAGTTAATATACAGTTTGGGTGAATTAAGGGATGTATCTTTTAACTGAGTAGTTTCACATATGCTTCTATTCAGAATTATCAACAAATGACTAGCTCAATTAATGTCCTTTAAAAACTGTTTATAAAACTGAATGAATTTAATGTGAAGGAAGCTGCTTTTATCAACTCTAGAGTTGATAATACCCATAAAAATGGAAAGCCCCAGAATTTAGGCTAAATTAAAAGAATCATTTCTTGCAAAAAATCTGTATAATAAAAAGGGGAAAGCTAGCATTAACGCACTGATCTCAGAATACCTATGAAAAACTTTGAATATCATAATTTCCCCCCCATGATCATACTCTATGAGCAAACCTTCCTGAAAGAAGTTCAGAATGACGCGAACTATGTTATTGCCCCAAACAGTTTTTCAAGTTGACCAGGTGATACTTAACTCTTTAGACTGGACATTTTATTGAGGCAAGACAAACATGGAATATGTGATTCAAATAGTAAATACATCAGAAAAAACAACAACCCTAGAACTCAAATGTAAGATGGCTCCGATGACTATTGTAGGAATGATGCTAACAGGTGTTATTTGGAATCGCAAGTAAATTCTGCCTTATTCCTAATAGTGATGTTATCCTGGTATTTTAACACATAGTAAACGTCACTATAGACCTGACTGATTTTAATAAGAAAAGGTTTTTTGAGATAGAAAGGGAACATAGTCTTAGAATCCTACAACATTTCTGCAACAACAGTACCAAAACCATGTTACATCTAAATTTAACAGTAACAACAGCTCCTTCAAGACCACTAAAGGAAGACTACAGAGGCATAAATATAGTCCTCAAAAATATTCCCTTAAGCACACTTATGCAGCACATCCTCTGTAGATGCACTACTTATAAATGTAAAGTTCAAAATGCTACATAAAAGAAAAAAAAACCAGCTATGGTATTAACAAGAAGGATGTGGACCTTCTGGTCCGGCTGGAACTACCCCTTTGTCTAAGGCGCTGAAATTGAAAGAATAAAGAGTGCGATTTTCAGAATAAAGAGTGCGATTTTCCGCAGGACAAAGCCTTCTAGAATAGCCTGGCGCTGTTTTGCAGGGATCTGTTCCAACCCTCCTATACTCCGGAGCACTCTAGTAGGACGGAATCTTTGGCCGGCCAAAACTGGGGAAGGGATGAGGACTATGATGAGATCCCGCTCGCCGCCAGCGGAGGTGACAGCACCAGCGAGCGGAGGTTAGAGGGAACGTCACATCAAACACCTTGCCATCCATCTCTCACATGAAAACAATCTATCCCGTAATCTCTAAAGCTGCTACATGGAAACAGGATTTGGAGAGCACTTGGCAACGGTTCAGGACGCTCGAGTCCTCCCAGGTTTTCAGTTTAGAAGTTGTGGTGTTTTCTCCCGGTTGAGAAGGTGGCAGACGACGTCTCATCAAAACCAGGGCAGAATTTACCTTCCTGTTTCAGCATTATTGCGGAATGCTGCACTGGCATTTTTATTACAGGTTCCACGTAAGGCTAAAATAGGTAAATAATTTCCCTATTACTTTTAATGAGAATTAACTTCCTGTAACACAGTAAAATCAGAATCAGAAACCGGGCATTTAAAATACTGGAAGCACGCAGCGTAGAGAAGGTTGCTCATCCCTTAGCCCAGTCTTGCTGTGGCTCATGTTGCTATTTAGGGCAATTGCACTGGATCCATTACGAGAAAATAATAGCCATCAATTTCTTTTTAGCACAAGCAGCAAGAGACACTTTGAAGTAACCTAATATTTCTACTGGTTCTGCAATGCCCTGCCTCAGCTAACACGCCGTTCCATCACCACCATAACACTTATCATCATCTAATCGGATAAACCATTTTTCTGTACTGCACATAGCTTGAAATAGTCCTAAAAAGAAGCAAAAGAATTCACTGAACTGCTTTTTCTGCGGAAAATATTTAAATATTTTTACTCAGCACAGTGAAATGGAATAAAATGGCAGCTTCAATCATATACCTTCAGTCAAAGCTTATTATTTGTACGACTCTTTCTTGAGAAGTACTAGAGACTGAAGAATTGTAAACGAACACAAGGATTTGAGTGATGTAAAAAAAATAAAAATGAATCAGAGCACTGGTACGATAGATCCATTTTCCATTCCACTCCAGGTACAAAAATACTTCAACCCCCACACTCACGTTAAGCAGCAAACAGCGAACGACGCTATTCTGCTATTCACATCATCCAAGTCTGACCTTTTATCTCGTAATTTACTGTGCTCATACGCTGGTTGGGGTCTGGGAGGACACACCGACGTGCCTGTGTGCAATGAATTCCGGAAAAGAGGGCTCCGGCTCCCTGGAAGCGTCTCAGTACACGGCTAATCAGCGTGTAACTAGCCATGTAGAAGTACACAGCTAATCAGTGTGTAACTAGCCATCTTTTATGTGGTTATAGCAAAAACGCTCAGGGAAGTGAGATTTTTTCTTTTCCCCACTAAACCCCAGCACAATTCTGTGCAGATTTCCCCAAACTGCAGGCAATAAAATACCCAGTACGTACTGCAACCGTTGCACGTTTCTATTAGGCACGAATGGCAAAAGTAAGAGGTTGCCATCAACTTTTTGGACCAAAAATCCTTCACTAAGCTGAATGTGCAGAGTCGATACGTGTTACTGTATTTAATTAGCAAGCAGCAATTTTCCTTAGCAGCAAGGAAAAATTAAGCGTTGTACAGGTCTCTCCAGGAAGAGTTAAACCTCTCAAACCTGGTTCAACACCGGACACTCTTCGCACCTTCCCAACAACCGGTTAGCAGCCAAACAAAGAACACGGAGCTAAGGAAGGCAGCAGAGAAAAAGAGGATGAGAGTAATTTATCTGGTTCTTTTTCCTCCTACGGCTGCCATGGGCTGGTTTTATACCGCATTTTATACCAGGAGGCAGCCTAGAAGAGAAGCTGCAAGTTTAAAGGGACAAGTGGAAGGGGGACAGGGGCACCGCTCCGTGAGATTTGGCAAACTCTTCAGAGATTGAAAAAAGACATTTAAATCCCAATAGGGGCCAGCCTGACCGTGAATGCTCCGACATACAGAGCACCCATTTGACTACCCAAAGCTTTCCATTTCCTACCAGCCCACAATCTTCCAACTCGATCGCAGAAAAATCCCGTCTCTTTTGATGTCCCATTTTCTCCGTCTCCACCAGAGTATTCCATCTGAAGTACTTTGGATTGGGATAGAAAGTATTTGGATTTTGGACCAAATCCAAAGTATTTTGGACACTGGATTCTATCCAAGGGCCTGATTTTCATCAACCCATGTAATAAATACCTCTTCGCTGTAATCTCATAACAACTCCAGACAACTCATGTTATCTCACCACGAGTAACACAACTTTCCACATCTAAATCAATTACTTCTTTTTTTCTGTGCGCCAAGACATGCCGTTTAGATTTGTTTTGCAGTCCAGTTTCATTACAATACGCTTAAAAATATTTCGTTGGAGAACCATGCAAAACTACACTGAATCGTTTCCCCCCCCGTTAGCCCCCCTCAAACCCCTCCTCCCATGGAAAACTTCTCCTTAATTTTCATACGTCGAGAAGTATGTTTTCAATTTTTCATGCAACTGCCTCACTTTTTGAAATGTTGCATTTTAGGAAGCCTCTTTGCACACTCAGCTGTTAATGTTTACTTTAACAGTTTTTTAGTCAAGCGGTGAAATAAAAAAGCTCGGTGCAAAGTAAAAAGAAACTTAAATTAGATACTAATAGTCTGGATTCAGATCTACCGCATATGATATGAACATCAATATAACACTTCTTTTATTAATAAGTGGGCCTAAAGCCAGCTAAGGCAAATTTTGACAGTTTAATATTGCAAAGATGCTCCGTTACTTTTTTCTTACCTGAACTTGTAAGTGTGCCTAACAATTCCACAGCGAAAGGCGACTCAGAGGTCTGTGATCAATGACAGCCTCTGACGCACAAAGCCCAGTGCTTACTTACGGGACGACCGGATTTGGGGTCTAAAGTTTTGCAGACGCTTAGACCCTACACCAAAAACACCGCTTACAGATAAAAAACTGCAATCTCGCTTCCCAGGCTTTCCTTCCTACCACAGAAAAACCTACAAAATACAGTCAGGAATAGAAACGCCCTCAAATCAACAGTCTCGGGGTTTTAGAACGAACAGGAAATTTCAGCTTCTTAAAAACCCATTATTTTCAAACCACGCAGAGTTAAAAAGTTTTTATTTAGTTATTGCTTGCACATTATTAATCTGTTTAAGTCTATCAAAGCAATTAGTTAGGATTCTCCTGTATCATCTAATTAGATACAAATGTTGCATCACTTTTTGGGAATGCTTTTCCATTTTGAAAAGAAGCATTCTCTTGACTAATTAGATTGGTATTGAATACTTTATGAAGCCCTATTTTTAGGCGAGTGATTCAACAAACAAATGTGCCTGAAGTATAAAGGAAACGTTTCTTCCTTCAATCTTATCTCATTGTACTGGTATCCAGGACTATAATACAGCTGTATACATGACATACTCCGGCCTTTGGTTTGAGAAAGACATCTTCCTCTCACTCGTAAATACAGAGGATGAAGAACACGTTGCAACAACCAGAAAATTGATCTGCTCTGAATGACTTAATTAAAATGATACATTTTAAATTGCCCTCGTGTCGAATCAGTTCATACTAGTCCAACTACCTTGGTATTAAATTATTTTGAACTGTATGAAGGACTGGTTTATTACGTACAAGGCTTACGTATTCCTTTAGTATATACAAGGCTTATGTATTCCTAATTTATAAAACTTTTGATGCCGTAGAACTTTTTGGGATTTACCCCAATTTAACCACTCTATAAAACAATAACTATTTGGGAGAATTCACTCCAAACCAGCAAAAAGCCCAGGTCTCTGTACCTTTCTCTACAGCCCCAGCCTTTACCAGCAGCCCACTGGACATGCCCCAGCTCAGCCAGCCTTGCTCACCCGCTCGGGGATGGATGGAAAACTCTATTATTTGGTTTCCAATGCTGCCACGATCAAAGCGATCACTCCACACCTGCTATTTAGGAATCTGCACTAACAAAACAATAAGGAAAAGATTGTCACGGAAAAGACTGATTTATGTTCACGGCTTCAAGCTGATCAGTAAGAGCACACAACAGAATTTCTTCTCTTGAAGCATTTTGGGCCTGCATGCTGTTAGCTAATCAGAAACAGTGACTTTACATCTGATATCCTATCTGCCAATGCTCATAGCGCAGGTAAAAGCAGAACCGAGCTGCAACGTATCCTCAATTTATCGGATTTAACTGCGTCAGCACAGTTGTCCAAGGGAATGGCTGAACTGGGAAGGAGCGTGAATCTTTTAGCATCCTTTATACGCCCATACATACATAAAGCACCCAAACCTGAAACTTCCTCAGAGTATGAGTGCCTTCTAACACAGCTAGCTGGGTAATTCCCGGAGCTGGCAGCAACTGAGGTTTTCCTTTCCGGTGAAAGAATGGAGAACGTGCATCCTCGGTGCGCGCACACGCAGCATCTCTGAAAGGGGTTTGACAAAAAGCAAAGCCGAGCTACACGACAATCACAAAAGATGGCAGGAGACAAAAGGATTTTCGTTTTAAACCTCAGCTCTGTCTACTCACTAAGAATTTAATAAATACAATGGTCACCCCAAAGAGTCCGCAGAAGAATACAGAAGAGTCATTATGCTCTTTCAGGCCTTCCACCACATTAATTTTTTTCTTTACAAGGGAAATAGGTCAGAAGTGTGTGCATGTGAGATAGGTCTACTTCACTGTCAAAATAATGTAAGCGTTCAGATTTTTTTACAAGTAAAGACTAATAATTGGTACGCAATTTACATCAACCAAGTTATTCTGTACAAAAGAATCATGTCACCATTATCAAAACGTTTCTTAGGGAGTACTATGAAACAGAGTATTTCTAACTTATACGGTAATAAGAAGTGAAAAAGTGTTATTACGTCCACTTTGTCACTCTAGGTGAACTTGTATAAGGAAATGAGTGACTCGCGTAATATATGATGTCCGTCTTCAGCAACCCACAAATGTAAGAGAAGCAAACCTGGACTTGGATGTTTTCTCTATTTTATCTTTTTTTAATGACCAAAAGCCACTCATATGTTTAGTTTTCACTGGTCTTTTTTCAATCTGCAGACATAAAGCTAAACCAATCTTATACAAACGGGTTATTTTTTTACTCTCTGAAACAAGACCGCACACGAAATATTATATAGCAGAGAAGAGCCGCATAGTAAGGTTCACAGCTGAGGATTTTAAAGGACGAAACTTTCTATAACATAACGAGAATTTATACTTGAATGCTTTTTCTGAACAGCTTTTCTATAATTCTTTTTGTTCTTTCTTCATCACGCAGTGATGATACATCATCAGTTCTGCAAGTGGCAAGGCCATTTTTTGGGCCTTTCTTTGAACAGGAATTTCTGTCTCCTCCAAAACCTATCTTGCCGGAAGGAAGGCACAATTCTTAAAAGTATTTTGATTTTGTCGATGTAATGCTTTTCCAGAATTTAGTATTTTGGAAGGAGCATGAGTAGATCTTAATTCTTTGTGGCTTCGGGTATCTTTCATGGTTATAACACTGAAAATTTTCTACACCAGTTCACATTCTGTTAGCTCGGTAAGGAACTATCAAGCTCCAGAAGAGTCTTTCCAGGAAAGTTACCACGACCCCACAGCAAGAAAAAAGGATGACTGCAAAATGTGGAAGAAAAAAAGCAATCTGCGCCTACAAGAGAGAGAATTCAGATCTTCCAAGACCAACTGCCACAACAGAAGACGATACTAATAGAGAAAAATCTGTTTTGTCACAGTGGGATCGCTCTTGCTAACATAACACACAGATTCATTAGAAAACGACCACTGCAGACGTTCGCATTTGTCCAAAAAAAACACAAGGAAGTTAAAATTAACATAAACATAAAACACTAATAGCAAGGCACTGAATAGTATGAAATTATATAGCTAAAAATTAGCTATATAAATATCACAAGTATTTATAAATAATTTATAAATATTATTAAATTTATAAATATTTTAAAGTTTCAGACCAAAGGGAAAATTACTTAAAAAGCAGAGCTAATCACGTGAACAAACAAACTTTTCTTTCAATTCTCATGTTTCAGGCTTCCAAAAATCTGAAATTATCAAATGTATTTTGGTAACAATTTTATAATGAAGATTATATGAATTTCAGGAGCATCTGGTACAGAATGTTCTTAAGGTATCTAATAAATAAATGCAGAAAATAAATAGGTAATAACCATTCATAAGTGTTCCGTTCTAGCTGACAGCTTTGCTGTATATTATTGACTTACCGGTTACTAGGGAAACATAAATTTGTGGAAACAAAATAGTTAATTTTGAAAGAAAAGAATATTTAAATGTAACTATTTCAAAACTTGGATGTGAAAACTCAATTAGGTTTTAGATATGCAGCTACAAAAGGAAAAAATCAGATTGCTGGCAATATGGTGAAAGGCTCTAAGCTGCTGGCGTAACAATTACCGGATTAGCCCCAGATCTCCATTAACTGTACTGCAATATCAAAAATTAAGCAATAAATGGTAAAAATGAAAATCATACACCCGTATCTTAAATGCAGAGGCCTCAATAAACCATATAAACCTCCTTTGTATTAGACACCTGAAGTTCAGGACACAGCAATATTTAAATCATTTGAATAAATCAGCTTCAGCTTCTGTGCAAGAGAATGTCAGAAACATAGTAGGATTGCAAATTAAACCTGTAAATTATACTTTTGTGCCAAAGTAATAAGTCACATGACTATACTATTTTTAGACGCAGGGAATTTTTTCTCCAAGTGCAATTTTTTAAATTGTTTACTGAATTATGTATCTCTACTCAGCAATGTCCCTCATGAAAATACTCTTATGATATTAAAAAAATATGATAACATAAAAATCAGCTATTCAGACACCTTAATGCAAACTCTACAGCCTTATCTGGCATCACTGTAATAGTGCTTGAGAGCTTGGGCTGCCTCTTGAAATCTGGTATGCCACAAACCTGTACAGTATGATAGATAAATCTCTAGCATTAGTAGATTATTACTGTCTTTCAGTGATATACTAATTGAATGTGTAAGTATTTGGAGAATTTGGCTCTGCTGTTTTATTTAAGAGCAGACAGTTCTCTCTGTTTTCTAAAACAAGACTCAAAAGTTCAAGGATATTTAAAAAAAAAAAAAGAAAAGTGGGTGATTTTAATCCTTTTAAAAGCTTTCACTCCATGAAAATTATGACAAATATTTCTTTCTTGATATACAGAAGGTCCATTAATTCTAAGCTTAATAATTTTTAAATTAATCTTTATGAAGATTTGTATACATGACCTTTCCTTCTATAGCTTCTTTTTCTCTCCTTACGCTGGTCTGAGTCAGCTGTTTTATGAACATACCATTTGATTTAAAAATAGTCTTCCTTACCCTCCTATTAAAACTTCACATTTGGTTTGTTATTTAAGATACATGAAATAAGTAACGCAAATATAAAGTACATTTTAATACTCTAATTAACAATAGGGCACAGGATTTTAAAGAAAAAAAGCAAGTCTGACCTTTTTCCTCATTAAGCATTGGATCGAAGGTGGGTATTTTCATCTTGTTCATTCCAAGCTGAAAAACAAAGAATCAGTTGAAACAGAAGACATGCGATAGTAAGCAATACAGTCCACTCAGGATGTTAAGATTTCAATATTAAATGATTCTTAATTATTTCTTCATACGTACAGAGAGGTTTCTTAGACTATTATGTCTTCTTTGAAACTCTGAAACAAATATCTGTTTCTACTTCTTATTTTGCCTGCACTACATTTCCATAAAGCATCAGGAGCACGGAAAAAATAATCTAGTATTTAATAAAATGCTAACGTACAACTTCTTTTTAAAAATCTACTCTACTAAAGTTTAATCTGTATTCCAGCAACAAAGATGATAAAGTTCTTGACTGTATGCACGCCACTAGTTTCAAACAAGATTTTGTGCTTCACGAGTGAAAAACCTTTTTCCTGTGCGACTGGCCCAGTCCCTTCACTCAGAGATTTACCGTTAAGAAAGCCAAGGTATTTTTAGCCTACTAAAATGAACCAAGTGCCTAAATGTTAGCATGTGTATTTTTGGGGTTGAATTTTTATATGACAATTATCAGACGTATTCACACTGACACCTTAATAAGGATAAATTTCATTGTCCAATAAAGTGTGAAGACTGCAGTCTGGCTCCTAGAAAATGAAGCGTTTGGTTTTTATGATAATAAAAAGCATTCTATTCCCTTCTTCAGTACAAGGGCTGTGAAACTCTCCTTACAAGTCTTCTGCCATCCAAACACGACGTCGTTCGGTTTAATGCAGAGCAAGATGGTACCTGGTAATGATGCTCAACTCTGTCCTGCCAGGTGTCCACGGCTTTGCTCGCTTGATGCACTCTAAAATCTGATTTTACTGCCTGTGCAGTAGACTCCACATACGCTGAGCTACACAAAAAAGGTTTGACTCTCTTCAGAAGGAACTAAACAAAAGAGTGAATCACATTCAAGCTCGACGAGTAAAAGAGAATTGCACCAGCTCGTCAAAGCAGAGAAAAGAAAAATGAGAGTAAGGACCACAGGCACCCAGAAATTAAAACCATGTGTGCCTTTAAGGATGCAGTACATCCACGAGTTTAAGAACAAAGCTCCAAAAAAGACGAGAACCTAGAAAATGCACTACTTCATCCTAATCAAAGGACAATGTGTTGTGCCAGATACTAAGCTGAAACTCAAACAGTCCTTTATTCTCTGAATAGACTTGAAAAATGTCTCTGGAAATGCAGACGGTAGGTACGCAACACCGACATTTAGCATGTTCTGGCACCACGCTCCAAAAAGTGAGCTATTGGGGAAAAAGGTAGGCAAAGAACCATTTAGTCAGCTCTTCATCAAAACATGTTTAAAGCTTGATCAAAAGAAATTCATTTAGTAGCACAAATACATTCTGTCACAAAGAACCCTCCATAAACAAAGCCATTAGTGTCATGAACAAATGCCATAAACTCTTGGCAGAAAAAGCTAAGAAATATGAATTCAAGCTACAGACGATAGCTTCCCACATTTGTTTTGCATGTATTTATTTCTTGTGTTACACTTCAGCCTACCAACTCAATTGAAATCTAAATTCAAGGAAATCCAAAGGCTGCCGAACCCAAATTTCACTCCATTTTAAAGAAGAGCTGTTCAAAGCATTTCAAAGCATTTTATTTGAGAAAAAAGGTCCTTTGGTTCATTTCGTTGTA
This sequence comes from Chionis minor, assembly GCA_013398295.1. Lineage (NCBI taxonomy): Eukaryota > Metazoa > Chordata > Aves > Charadriiformes > Chionidae > Chionis > Chionis minor. The sequence continues at coordinate 268,808 of VZSF01006625.1, read as the reverse complement.
ATGAAAACCACCATAAGTAAAGACTTTAAATACCATATACCTCAAACTGAAGGACATTATCAGTAATAGAAAAAGTTTGCAGGGAAATAAAACAAAGCTAATCCCACAATTAAGTTGACAGAATTAGAGAAACTGAGGATCCAAAGAGAGATCTCGGGAGAGCAATGTGCTCAGCCCACTGCCAGTGGCAGAAGGTCAAAATTACCAAGATTGTCTCGGAAAGCTGCTGCTTTAGGCATTTTAAAAAATTTCTTAGCATAAATTTCGTGACAGTTATAGGGAAAATATCCCAGTTTTTCATCCGTATTTGCAGTCAGATATGAGGTAAACCACGAAAGTTGGCACTGTTCTCTCTTTACATCTATCCTAAATTATCCTTTGTGCAAATTAAACTTTTTTTTTTTTTAAATCTACAGAGCAACTGCCACCATTGCTTTTATAAAAACCCCTTATCTTTTTAAAGCCTTATGCCCATCCTACAGTGTTCTCTTTTTTCCTAGAATAAACAAATCCAGTCCTTTCAGCTGTTCTTCACCAGTCCTGCTTTCTAAATCTGTCACTAGCTTGTTGCTCTGCTTTGCCCACTTCTGGCTAATACAAATTTTCTTTAAAGGGCAGCGTCCAGTCCTGCAAAATGCACTCCACCTAAGGTTGCACTGACAGTGAACACACACGGAGGCTTATGTCAGACACTGGTACCCAACACTGTCAAAATTCCCAGTGCTCTGGGAATGAAGATGTGTGATTTCTTCCCCCCAAGCTTTCCAATTGTCTTCCTCTTATAGAGGGAACATGCAATGGAAACTCAGAAGTTTCTGGAAAAGGTGTTATTTTTAATGCATTTTCTCACGCAAAACGTGAAAGCGAAAGCAAGAGATATTTTTAAGAGATGAAGAAATCCTTATGGAAGGAGAAGCTCGAGAAGAGAAGGTTTAGGGGAGATCTTACTGCTGTCTTCAACTAGTTGACATGTGGTTAAGAAGATAGAGCCAGAACCTCCTCTGAGGTCCACGTTAAAGGACAAGCAGCAGACACATACGCAACATGGAAAGTTGTGAATAAATATTAGGAAAACTAAGGCTCTGTGGGGGATCTTCCCAATGTGTATGAAAGAAGGTGGGGCCAGTGACAGGACACAGGTAACGGGCATAGAGAGGAACACAAAAGGTTCTGTCTGAACATCAGGGAACACTTCTTTTACTGTGATGGTGACGGAGCACAAGTTGCCTAGAGACACGGTGGAGTCTCCATCAATGGAGATACCAAAAAACTGGGCAACCTGCTCTAGGTGACCCTGCTTGACCAGGGGCGGGTGGACAAGATGACCTCCAGAGGTCCCTTCCAACCTCAGACATTCTGTGTGACCTCCAGATATCCCTTCCAACCAACATGACACGGTTACGTGACATAACTTACACGATAAGTCTGCCTCATGACATCCTCAGCTACTGGCTTTGCTAACTTCAACGGGAAACATTGCAGGGTGCTTCAGTAATACAAATGTATACATCTTTTCATCCAACATTATGGAGAAAAGAGTCCCTTCGCTTATACATTCAACAGTTCACCTCTCTCACAACCCAGGTTTTCTTACAGACACTTGCCTTAGAACCTGTTCCAACCGCAGATTCACCAAATCCCATTACAACACGAGAACATCCTTCCTAGAATGCCACGGATCATGAAAGCCTGCTTTCAAGAATTTAGAATATAAAGTATGGAAGCCAGAAAAATATTTCTGAATATAGCCACAATGTTGGGTTCCACAGGCACAATTTACAAATGCAGAGGAAAAAAATACCAAAAGATCTTCCAAATGTTCATAAAATCCTATCAAAGACTGCTATTCTGCTAGCTCTCCCTAGTGAAAGGGACAGCTCTAAAAAACAGAGATTCAAAATGAGTTGTGAATACCAAGTATTCTGTGCGGATACTATACATATCAGTTCAGAGGTGATCAGACAGAATTCTGTACTTTCTCTGAAGAAAGTACTGATTAGAATGAAAATGTACCAATGTGTTTAAAAACCTTATTTTGAACCAACGGACGTAGTACAGATATTACATTGACTCATGAAGATGCCCAAACGATCTATTGTCAATTAAAATAATTTTATTTAAAAATAAAAACATTTCTTCGCACATTTCTTCAACTGGGACACTTCAGATTAGGGATCTCTTCAGTCTTTTCTGGAGGGATTTAAAAAAGCTTTGGAGAAATCTTAAAGCTATGGAATTAGCCTGGTATTTATAGCTCAGTTTCCTAGTGTGTTCTTTGAGCTTCCTAGGACGTTCTTTTTCTCCATCTGCTGGTTGTTGACATGGTATAACTTTGTATTTTGATTATGAAAATGTATAAGGATAAGAGCATTTCATTTTACATTTCACTGTAAAGTTGTGGCTTCGTCTCCGGGCAAGGCAGCTACGCTTTGCTACTACAATATAATCTAGGTCAAGAATGGTGCTGAATATTTTCTGGTACAGATAACTGGAGTTCTATTGTTTAATTATGTCAAAATATATTACTACCAATTATGACTAATACTCCGTATGAATCACACTGTCACAGAATGGTAATTTTATTACCATTAAAATACTGTGCTTCATATGCCGTTTCAATACAATCTGTTAAATCTAGGTCAAGAATGCTTTTTTCTTCTTTGTTCTGTTAATAAAAAGGTCCACGTATGGGTGCACTGTCTATCTCGTACAAAGATGTGAATTGCTAAATTGTTTACTTTTCTACTTCAGCACCATTAAATGTCAAAGACGTCTGCTGTTCTTCTGATTAGCTTTTTTAACACCGGCTCAAATCTTTTGTATTGTACTACCTGAAATACATTCTGCAACAGTCTTTACGACCACAGCATAAAACTAGCAAAAAAAAAAAAAAAATCAAAAGTTTCTCAGCTTAAGAAACGCATTGATTTACTTTTGAATACTTACCTACATTACTTCTCATGGTCTTGCTTCTAGTTACCTTGGGGATCTTTAGGCTTCTTAAAATTCTTGATGCACTTCCAGCTTTGCTTTAGATAGTCTCCTGTTTAGATCTCGATAATGGGCTATGTCCATCGAGGCTGGCTCCTTGTCTTACTGCACCCCTCATCTGAGGAACTCTTCCACCCCGCGTTACATCTGTTGAGACAGTTGCATTATTTAAATTGAAGAATGAGCCAAATGTTTTTATTTCACTTTTCTTGATTGCTTTCTAAGCCCTTATTCAATTACTCTGTAGTATAAACTGTAATAATATTTGCTTTTAAAGAATGGTAGGATGGCTCTGACTGGAACTGATTTCAAAAAAAAAAAAAAAAGATATCTTTATATCTTTTTACTACATTATGGTGTTTCACTGTCCAGAAGAGTCATTTCTATAAAAATGAGTATATGGATTTTTATGATGGAACTAACATGCATACAAAAAAGGTCACATCTTCAGACAACTTGAGTTGGACCAATGCTTGCTAAAAACCTTCAACTGCCAAGTCCAGGCTGCAAAGAGTTACAATGCCAAGGCAAAGGGCTGTGGTTATGCAAAAGGTTCCTCCAGAATTGCCGACGAGCTATTAAATGAGTCTTTGCACAGCTACACAGACGCTGGTGAACCCCCAGCTCAAACACAACCCGGGTCATTCCGTAACACCTGCTGGTTGTCGAGCCATTTCCTTCAGAATCTCCACCAAGTCCTCCACTGGCTCAGGCTCAGTCAGGCTTTCCAAGTGCCACTTTCAATTTCTCTGACACTGAAAGGAGTTAACGGCCTTTGCAGGACTTTAAGTCAATTAATTAGTTGTTTTAGAGGTGAAATGGATTGGAGCTCGTTAGGTTTAAGGCATAACCCAAAGAGTTAATATAGGCCTTTAGAGCTCTATACCTCAGTAAGGGCACAGTTAGGGATTAGAAATACACATTTAACACATTCAGAATTATCGGGGACACCAACCAACAGCCAACCAGTGCTTTTAGAATCCTAATGAATTTGCTCTGATTTACAGATCACGCATTCGGAATATCTTTTCAAGCCATTTGTCATCATAGTAAAGGTCTTGGTTCTTGTTAAAACCTTCTTCCCCAAAAGAGAACCCGTTAACACAAAACGTGAATGAAAAATTTCAGGTAAGCCAAACAAACAGCACATAAGTACACTGGCTGCAAATACCAAATACAGTACTTACTACGATTATTAACATACGTTAGTTAAGTTTTAAGTTTATAAGTAACATTTTTTTGCTTTCTTGGCGATGAGCTGCTGTTTGGTTTTCATGGACTTTATTAGCACCACTAATTAAACTGAGTTATCTGTTGATCAGCGCCTTCCCAATTTAAGGGTAAAATTGGGGCACAGCGTTCTGTAAAATGGGCACCAAAGAGTCTTGGTTGTTTCAGACTGCATTTACCAACCCAGCACAGCCTTCCAGCAAACTGTTTTTTCATATGCAAACTACTTCGAAGAAAAATTATTAACTTGCTAAAGTTCTTCCCCAACCAGTATTACTTTGAAAAATAACTCTGCTATAAAATATGTTTAGATTTTCCTAAAGACCAGGGTCCTACACAGGTTCCACATTTAATGCTTCTGAGCATTACGTGGCTCACCTGTTCTTTACTAAGAACGTTTTTAGGTATCTAAATGTTTTTAGGTCTCTAGAATAATAACAAGGTACGTCCAGTCCATAAATATTTTTAAAATGATGAAAATAAAAAGATAAATAATAAAGCATACATAACAAAATGAATATTACTGCTACTAAAAAAGTTAAAATTTAGTTTAAAAAAGTTAGAAAAAGCCTCTTCCCCTTAGTTGAAAGGGTTAAACAACTTTGATGAACAAGCAAAACTGAATGCTGAGTTTATAAACGTGAGGAGCCACAGGGGTCTAAATACTGGACGAATATAACTGGAAAAAAATACTGCATTTTAGCAGGCGAATAATTGGGGTATTTAATGCAGCGAGCTGCAGGAAAGGTTACCTACAACAGTCAGACATACTGTGAAAGGAGAACGATACCAATCTCGCGGAGTTTGGGACACGCTGAACTTTCTCCTGTGAAACGTCCACAGGACTCACAAGGTTGGGCTCTTACCAATGGGCCTCGGCTACCAGCTTCAGCTCATCAGGAAACTGAATGCCAATCTTTTCTAGATTACTCCAGAAATTCTAAATCTTAAAATCTAACATATAAACGGCCTCATTTAAGCAGCAGAATTTCTTCTTCAACTGTAGAAACGACAGCAATTTTAAACTTTTTTCCGCTGCGTATAAGCTGCATGAAATATTTCAAAGAACGGACATTTTTACACAGGTTATTCATGAAATTACAGATAAATAAGAATCCATGGCTTCATAACATAGCTTATCTTTATAGTAACAAAACAAACAGAAAGATGGTATAACCTACCATTAAAGAATTTGCATACAAATATATTTTAGATCGTAATTTCACTATGGATATTACATTCTTCAGATAAAATTATTTATTAATGTTTAAACACACTGAAAGGTATTGATAAGAGACATTTTTATGAAGAACTTCCCTTGAGCACATAATGCTAATCACAGCAAACACTGTAAAACTAATTTACTGGAAACAATTTCAATAGATGGATGAAAGAGCCCAAGAATGAAACCTAAGTCATTCTAGGGCTTAAAATAACTGGGTCACGTGGGCAGCGCTAAGGATTGAAGTAGCATCAGTTAAAGAAGCTTCTAATAAAGGCCTCAAGAAACCTACAGAAAAGCATCATTAAACTGAATTCAAATAACTAACCTGATTTTTAACCTACAACGTCTAAATAAAATAATAACAATAACTTAATGATAAAAATTGTTCCGACCGAGCAGACGGAAATGGAAATGTGTAAGCAAAGATGTAATAAAGTTTCTGCTGAAAAAACAGATGTTACCTTAATAAAACATATGCCATTTACAAACTTAGCAGCATCAAAATAGTAGCACCAGAGACACAGCTGACCAGCAGCAGAGCCCAGTTTTATAAATACTAGGCATAGACTACTGGTGAGAACCAAAAGGCTCCCATATAGCGAGCCAAGAGAATTTTTGTGGCTAATTCAATAGGCTCTGCATTGTTTTTCCCCTCCCGAAAGTCTTGTGCTCATTTTCCTTTTAACCAGCCTTCCTGTCTTTCCTTGTCTACTAGGAGCTACCAGTTTTTGTCATAAAGAATTAAAAATAAACGTTTGTAAAAAAATCTGCAAAGGAATTTTTTTTTTTCAATTAAAAAAATGGACACTCGACATGGAAAAAAGCACTTATACTTCTGAAGTCTGCTATTTAATATAAGAAGGTGATAGTCACAGACTGTCCTACCTGTTATTAAGTATGCGTGAAAAGACCAGTTTATTTTTATCACTCAGAGATAAGTACAGGACTTACACAGTGACTACAATATGTTTATTTTTCGATTGCATACATATCCATAACAATAAACCTCCCAATGAGTTCTCACCAAGTTGCAGGAATCTAATGGTGAATGTATTTCTGGGGAAGAGACATCTGTTTTTTCAGTGCATGTGCTGTCTCGTTTGCTTTGTGAGCTTTCTATTTACATAACAAGTCTGTGCTAACAGATTAAAAAAATCCCGTCCCCATCTAATCTCTTAAAATACATACAATATTCTTACAACTATGGTATTCGATGTATCTAAAATTAAAGATACTCTACTTTTCGTAAGGAAAAACGAGAAATACCAAAAAATGATCTTCCAGCAACAAACTCAATAACTTTGCAATTGTGCGCTGTCACAAAAGACTAGTGGAAGAGAATGGCAGTCAGCCAGTTCTCTTTTTTCTTCAGGTAGGTTTTAAATTTATTTCTTCTAAATCAATCAACGAAATCATTGGCTGTTTCTCAGGTTATTCTTCCCATTTACCCTGTAGTATCACCGCAAAAGTCTCCTCCAAAAGAGTATATTCCAAAATCAGAGCCATGGGCTCCATGCTAGAAAAAAATGGGAAAAGCTCAGAGACCTGTTTACAAGCACCTGGTCTGATTTTGTCTGATTTTATTTTCAATAATTGCTAGTTTTATTTTGCTAAGTGGAAAAGTCACACAAAATGTTACTTAGTAAGTGCATCATTCTCCATAATACTAAACCCAAACACGGTATCATTAATTTCTAGTGGTTGCACGACATTACCACGAGATAAACGCCACCCCTTGTAACACCAGCCGACTGAAATCCCACTGTTATCTTCTGACACATCAAAGAAAACAGAAGAAACAAGTTTAAAATTTAAAATCCCGGTGTTTGCTATCCATGCATACGTCACAGGAAGGGAAAGGGTGGCAAAGGGAAAATTCACCTACCTCAAATCAGGAAGACTGGTGGAGATAATCCACCAGGTTTTGGTGGGTCTCTGAACTTTTGGAAAGAATTAGAGAAGTGCTGTTTCTTCAAGTCTTTATGTTTCTTTGCCCGTTTTGTTGCAGTAAAGCCTCTTCTTCCTGCAACAGATACACGTTATACTAAAACAAGACTTGCAGAAAGACAAGCTATCCAAACCCGTGCTTCACGTAGTCTGCACGGCTTCTCTAACAGCCTGCTTCTCTACACAAAAACCAGGGGTGCAGTCACAAAAGCAAACGTTGAACAAAAGTGGTGAGTTTACCAAGGTGCTCTCGGTAGTCAATGGAGAAAGAGAGAGTCCAAAGTATGATTTAAAAGAAATTAGCCTAATCTGACCCTAAATACAGCTGTATTTCTAACCACCCTCTAGAAAGATCTCTCTCTCTTCATTGACCACAAACACAAAGCCAGAAGAACACCGCACTGTCCAAGGGTAGGACCCAACTCTGGCCAATGCCTCTCCACTGCTTTACGCTTCCGCAGAATTTAAGGCGCTAGAAATAGAGCCTGCACAGCTGGAGCATGGATCAAAGGACTTTCTAATGAGATATTCTGGAGAAGATCTACCATAAAACTTCAGACAACAAAAACAGTAAAAAAGATGCCCAGTTCTGCTTATTTAAATACTCACCTCTACATATATATATACACACTCACAAACATATACATATATATAAATTAACATAAAAAACTCCAAAGTAGTTTAGATACCATTGAAAGTAGATTTTAGACTTGTAGATTTTCCCCCTAAAACAAACACAGCTACTAACAACTAAATCTATGACTTGAGCACGTGACGGAGAATCACGACCGCAGCCTAACCCAGACCCTTGTATTTAATTTTATTCTTATAATCCACAGTAAACAGTTGGTGAAAATATCTTTGTGTGATTACACTTGGACTAACTACTGGGATCACTGGATTTCCAGGTTTCCCCGATGCAGACCTGGAACCTCAAATCAATCCAGAAGACCTGACTTAAATCAGGGCTCTGTTAGCTCCTCAGCTATGGGGACACCAGATTTTCTTTTTTCCTTACTTCTTCACCTTCCTGGGACCCTTCTCGAGAAGGAAATCCACTATGTGTAGCCCCTTACTCATGTTAGAGGGCAGAACTCAACCTTCTGCTAAAGGGTTCCTCCTGCTCCAGGCTGGGTGCTGCAGTTCGGCAGAGGCTAACACTGCTCCGGTGAATCAGATAAGGGAGCCGATTTGTGTATTTCTGATGGATTAGTCTTAACCTAGATCGGTTCCCTAATCTCTGTGGCTGGAGGAATGCTTGTGCCGGGCTACACGCTCAGGAAGGCACGGCACGTGTACAGGAATGAATAACCCGGAGTGGAAAGAGCAGCAGTGAATTTGGCTCACGCCGGTTCAAAGTGCTTGGGGAAATTCAGCATGTTTGCTCTTTCGTTTTATTTTAGAAGACTGCAGTATTGAAAATATCTTCTCATCGCCTGTTTTCACACAAGGACTTCAGTATATTACGCTGTTTAAATAAAAGTAGTATTTAGCTGTCTACATATTCAAAATGTATGATCCTAATTCTAAATGTTAACTGTTATAATACCAAAGAGCAGGTACGCGTGTCTAAAAAAACCCCACGTTCCAAGTACCTAACTGAAGTCACCATAAAGCTGTTGGAAATAATAATAATAATAATAATCATCATCATCATCATCATCATCATCTTGCTTCCTTCCTGATTAGAATTCACATCTATTATCCACAGATTTCCTAGGCCCGGTATGTGGGGAAAATGAAGTTAAAACATAACAGATGACATAGGAAAACAAGAAGCAAATATCCCACCTTCCACGACTACCTTTGCATGAACACACGGCCTGTTCCAAACGTACCGTTCTTTTGTACGACAACTTGGCCACGTTAATATAACTTCTAAAATGCATTCTTCCCTGCCTAACAACACGACATATCAAGTGAAAAACACTACAGCTAAAAGAAATACAGTAACAACAGGCAGGTCTTTTAGAGAAGCTCGTTTCCACATTAGCGACAAGGCTAAGATGCCATCACGTTTGTTTTACGTATGTGATATATAGCTGTAAGGCTAAATACTAATATTTTTCAGATTTGGAAACGGTGTCGTTTGAGTGCATGTAGCTTTGAACAGAGAAGATGTAAGAAGGGATACTAGCTGGGATTTTTGTCTCGGGTTTCAGGAGGAAAAAAAAGAAATGGATTTTTAATTGGCAAGAGGAGAAAAATCAGAGACATCAATTTAGTCAACAGTCTCAATCCTATAAATCCTACATATCTGATACTTACATAAAGAAAGTGACAAGTGCTAATAATATATCTTACAACCGCCGAAAGACTTTTATTTTCTAAAAAGCCTCGGTTTTGACAGGAAAGGTGCATGCTAGTATTCAGCAACGGCATACATGCAATCTTCACCTGGCAATTTAAAAACTGAAGGAAAACAATCAAATTGACAAATAGATCAGTTTGCGACTCTAAAGAAAATCACTCCCATGTACAGCCCTGGGTAATAAAGAGGTAAGCACAGTGCAGGCCCATGTACCACAGCACTCGTCTTACCTAACTGCTGGTTGCTATGGCAAGCATTTCCCCGTATTTTGTACATTAAACAGTAATATGTTTTCTGCTTCCTTGTTCTTGATATTTTGATGAAGTTAATACTCGAGATTTGGACCTGTAAGGGATGGAAACTAAAGGTTCTCTCCAAGAACCAGTCGTGCCAATTTATTTTGGTTTTGTTAAAACATCTTACGATTGAAAATTAATGAATAGTTTTAAAATTATTTTCATTCATCTGCAACACAGCTTTTTAAAAATTTGTGATTTATTTCCATCAGCTACTTTGCATACCTGTTGTACAAGCATTTCTGTTTGCTAGCTCACAACGGAAATGTAATCTACTTTTCTCCTTCACTGCTCTTTAATTTAATATAGAGATAACTGTGAAACTGATGAGAACTGAGATGCTAAACAAATAATTTTACTTCTGTATAATATCAATTTCTCCTTTTCCCTCCTTTTTTTTCCTAAACAAGCATTGTTAGAGGTAGAAAAGAATTAATTAATCAAAAAGATTATTTACTCGTTACTATTGTAAACTAAGAAATAACTGAATTTCTTTCTGTAGTTGTCTCTACCTAGAACCCAGTGGTATTTCAAAGGGTGCATAAGAGCCAGCTGTTGGTACAAGAGCCATTCTAATGGGGAGAGGGCGACGTTAATCCATTTTGTTCTTGATTTCTATGGCTAACATAAAGCCTTAATGTACAAAGTACAAATACCCCGAAGTAAACACATTTGATCAAACAACCCCAACAGGAGAGAGAAACAATCGTCTTCCGACCCCGGGGTCCCCATCGCGCCAACCGCAAACTCAGCTGTCACCCACTGAAGAAAGATCCAGGACAAAACCGGAGAATAGTCATACACTTCAAAAAAAAGACAAAAAAGGGATCTTACTCTTTTGATAGGAACGCGGTTTTCCACCACTAGCAACTGCACACAGTCCTCTTTTTTTGCCCCAGATGGGAAAATAAAGAATTTGTATATGTTCATTTGTCTGTTGCACCGTATCTTGACATCAGAAACTAATAAAGAGAATTTGTCAACAGTGTCAGCAGTCCTAGATGATGACTTTCAACCTCCCCTGGACTTCACAAAGCACACGACTTGCAGAAATAAGCATATTTACAAATCGCATAAAGGCCAATAACAAATGTTATATGCATTCTATTTATATTAATGCGTATTTTTTTGTAACGCTTGGCAGATAAGAGGAACAAACGCTCTCCTGAAGTCAGCTGAACCACTCCTTCCTCCACCCAGCTTTCATCCAGCTGTTCCTGTGCTTCCACACCGTGCCGGGACACTTCTTTCGTAGGTGACAGCTAACTCATCCCACCAGAATACGCTCATTTCTAGGCTCGATCTCAGATTATCATATATAAATATATTTGTGTTGACATCAAGATTGTAAGCTTTTTGGCTCCTGTAAGAACAAGGCGTAAGCAGCTGGACTGCTGAAGAAATACTTGAATAAACGTACCGACAGCATAAAAGAAGAAGAAGAAAAGGATACCTGGGCTTTAAGATTAAACTGTTATCCAAAGCCTCAAACTCATTAGGAAAGAAGAAACTCAATGTAGCAAGCACATCAACAGTTTATATTTTTGCCTCATGACACTTTATCATCACGTAATAAAGTGCCTCCTTTTAGACATGATATTATGCCATTGTTTAAAATTAAATCCTCCAAAAAGAAAGTAACATAAACTTTCCTAAACTATGTTATTTCTTATTTTAAAATTCTTGGCACAATTCTCCATAAGTGGCAAATCTCGGCTATTTTCAACTCTCATGTAGGCCAAATGCTGCCACGGAGTTGGCTGGAGAAGGACTCAGTGACTGGTGTCCAGCACAGGCTCTTTCCATCAATCTTCGTCTGGGCTGGACTCAACCAATCCGTTTTCTCCTAAATCTGAAATATTACGTTGTACATCTGAAGTTTGCGTAGAAAGGAATCACCCCACCCAGGCCCAAGAACACCTCTATGTATAAACAGGTTTTTTGTTGTTACTGTTCAGGTATGAGCAGTATTAGAGATTAGAAACTCTTACAGAAGCAAAGGAAAAAAAAAAGGATGAAAAAAACAAACCCCAAAAAGGCTATTGCTTCACAATCCTCTCAGCACTAACCTTTATAAAGAGGAAGCACTTTAAGGAAGGTCAGGGAATAGCGTTTACCACCGCTGACCGCAGAGCTGATGGTTTTAACATGTTAGAATCATAGAATCACTTGGGTTGGAAGAGATCTTCAAGATCATCGAGTCCAACCATAAACCTACACTGCCAAAACCACCCCTAACCCAAGGACGAAAGCCTCACTTAGTTTCATCACTAGTAGGCTGGTGAAGGCCAGTCTTCACACTTCCCAAGCATTCTCCAGCAGCACTTGGGCCCGCGTCATTAATCCTAGAATCACTTGGGTTGGAAGAAACCTTCAAGATCATCGAGTCCAACCATAAACCTATGCCAAAACCACCCCTAACCCATGGCCCTCAGCACCACGTCTGCCCGGCTTTGAAATACCTCCAGGGACGGCGATTCCACCACCTCCCTGGGCAGCCTCTTCCAATGCTTGAGAACCCTTTCCATAAAGAAGTTTTTCCTAATATCCAACCTAACTCTCCCCTGGCCCAACTTGAGGCCATTTCCTCTTGTCCTGTCGCTTGTTCCTTGGGAGAAGAGACTGACCCCACCTGGCTATAACCTCCTTTCAGGGAGTTGTAGAGAGTTGAATTTTATTCTTTGCTTATTTACTGCTGTGGCCAACTTCATCGCTCCCACCTTCCATATTCTTTGCTTCTATCACCCCTCTATAGCTAGAGGTGTTTATCTCCCAGTAAAACGATACCCAAAGCCATCACGCGCACAAAGTCCATTATTTAATATCTCCGCAGCGCCTCACAAGGTGTTAAATGTTGTCGTGCTACAGCAAAGCCTGGACAGTGGGTACTACAGTGAGCAGCCCGCCTGACGCTGGAAAGGCTGAGAAAATTCAAAACAAATTTACAACAAATTTCCGTGGCAAAGGAATTGCGTTTCACTACCCAGCACATCCCATGCTGCCCGCTGAAGGGATGCCTCCTTCACTGTCGAGGAACATTCATCGTTGCGTTTGCCTTAAGTAGTTCTTTCAAACTGACGTCGCTACTAATTAGTACTACTAATTGCCCAATTCATTCATAAAGTATCAGGATGGTATTTTAATAATCCCCTGACACAGGACTCCTAAAGCAGGATGCAGTTTCTGGAATTCTAATTCGGTTCTTGCTAAGGTTAATAGATTGTTTCCCACTGAGTTTAATGTAATTCACACTGGATCACTACTGAGTCTATATTTGTATAAAATGCCCAACTGTTTGAATCTGTTTGATCATTTTAAAAATATCCGTCTTATTTATTCATAGATAAGAGATCAAAATTCTCTAAAAATTTAGCCTAGGATCGAACAGTTTTTTCGAAAGCTTTGACAGATATTGATGAAGTCTGTTTTTAAGGTATTTCTGAGTATCATGGCACTAAATCATCAAACATTCCTCTGCTATTTAGAAATATATATCACCTGCTGCAAGTAGCATTAAGACACGCGAAATATTATTAAGCTGCTTTAATGACAAATGTACCAAATGTCATCGGGGAAAAAAGTACCCATCATCTTCAAAGGCTAATAATACTCATTTCTTTGTTGTGAGGTTTTCTGAAGCCTTATGAGTTCGTGAAAAGGCCAGAGATGAGAAAAATGCCTCAGCCAAAAGTTAATATATAAACATATGTAAGACCTCTGGATGTCTTAATGAATTTACTAATTTGGAAGCTTTATGGTGACCTTGGGCAATTATTGATACATATATCATCTATTGCTCTGGCCACCACTGTGATCATAAAAATAATTACACTTGCTGCAGAATTTGACAGAGCTGAATTTTTCCAGGAACCTCCCTTTGAACACCAACCTGCACTGAAATACAAAAACATTAATATCTAGATAATGTTGTATATAAAAACATAATATGCACATTATATAACCTATACCAAATACAAAAAAATCCTCATCCAAGACACACAAATAAAAAGGCCCAGAAAACTGGCAGTAGAGGAAAATATAATTTTTATCTGATTACTACAAAAAGTTTGAATTTTTTAAGCACGGAAAAGTGATTTGACAATAGGCTAGGACTAGAGTGCATGGACTCATCCCAAGGTCGATGAGGAAGACGCTGCCAGACGCGCGGACTCCAGACTGGCCTCCGAAGGGTTTCCGCAGAGCGGGGCAGCAGCCAGCACAGCAAACCTGCCAGAATCTGTCCAGCTTCTGGCTGCGAGGCCAGGAAAACCACGCTCCCAAGCACGTTTGGGATGTGAGGACTGATGTAAGAGCTTTATGGAGGTGGTGGCTAGGGTTGCCCTGGGACTTGGGCATCAGCGGGGTTTTCTGCCACAGCAGGTCACCATCCCCTTCCGGAAGGCTGTCTCATCGCAGTGGTTTGCAACTGGAAAACGGGAATAACCAAACCCAGTGGCGGTGGCTGCAGCGTTAGTACAGCTGACACAGACAAAGCATTACATGAAACATCTCCTACAGCAAGTTGATCGTAAGAATCAGCCGACAGCTGTAAGTTAATTAGATTCCAATACTTGGTTAGCGGCTGACCGGCTGGAAAGCAGCTCTGCAGAGAGGGACCTGGGAGTCCTGGTGGACAACAGGATGCCCACGAGCCAGCAATGTGCCCTTGTGGCCAAGAAGGCCAATGGTATCTGGAGGTGCATCAAGAGGAGCGTGGCCAGCAGGTGGAGGGAGGTCATCCTCCCCCTCTGCTCTGCCCTGGGGAGGCTGCAGCTCCAGTCCTGTGTCCAGTGCTGGGCTCCCCAGTTTAAGAGGGACAGGGAACTGCTGGAGAGGAGACAGCAAAGGGCCATGAAGATGATGAGGGGGCTGGAGCATCTTTCTTATGAGGAAAGGCTGAGGGAGTCAGGTCTTTTTAGCCTGGAGAAGAGCAGGCTGAGGGGGGATCTCATCAATGTTTACAAATACTTAAAAGGAGGGTGCTGGGAGGAGGGGGCCAGGCTTTTTTCAGTGGTGCCCAGTGACAGGACAAGAGGGAATGGGCACAAACTTGACCATAGGAAGTTCCATCTCAACAAGAGGAGGAACTTCTTTCCTTTGAGGGTGGCACAGCCCTGGCACAGGCTGCCCAGAGAGGTGGTGGAGTCTCGCACTCTGGAGACATTCCCAACCCACCTGGACACCATCCTGTGCCACCTGCTGTAGGTGGCCCTGCGCTGGCAGGGGGTTTGGACCAGATGATCTCCAGAGGTCCCTGCCAACCCCGGGGATTCTGTGATTCTATGATTCTCCTTAGTTCAATATCCTAACAAAGACACTCAAGCATGTACCCAGAGCTTGCAATACCAAAAGAGCATCGGTGTAAAGCTACCACAGTGGCAACATGAACCTTTGCTACGCAGTTCTTAATCACCAGGGGAAATATAGACTAATTCCCAGACTAACATGTAAATGGCCGCTGATACCTTTGCACTCCAAAGCAGCTGTTTGACTGTTTTTAAACTTTTTTTCGTTTTGCAGATCACTACAAATAATAAGTTTTATATATTCCAATTCCCATTTTAATGCAGTACTTTGCAATATACAATTATGCAGGCTGAAGAATAATGAGCGGACAGAGGCACGTACCTGCTTTATTGGTCTGGTTTGCATGCTTTATAATGCAAAACCAAAGTGATAATTCTCATTTGATAAAATTTCAGGTTGTTTTTACTCTGAGCAATTCACCAACAACTACAAGCAAGGCAGGTTCCCAAGTTAAAGTTCCCAATGTATGACAAAGTGCCAGCTAGGCAAACTGCAAATGAAAAACCAGAGGAAACATGATGTTATTAAAAACTTAGAAGAAATTTTTTTTTTTTTAAAAACAACTTACTACACAGCATCATAAATTTACTATCCCTTTGGTTTACTGGGATAACCAAAAAGCTTCTCGGGGAAGAGGATGAAACCAAAACTAGAAAGAACTGCCTTAGCGACACCCCCATGAAAACACGCTCCCCCTGCAAGACTTCCACAAACTTAGATGCAATTTTTTAGCCCACGCGTGCTTGAAAAGCATTATTAGACAAGAAAAAGAGGGGACAGTAAAAGCAAACATTTACAGTTGTCAAGGTGCTTGACAGTAAATCAACAACAGTAGGTAAAACTCAGATATTTAAAGTTAAATACACAAATATAAGTTGGAGGATTAAAGAAAACAAGCTATTGCAACACAACAAATCCTTTAAAAAAAATAATCACAGATTTAACTCTTTTCTCCAAGTTATTTATATTCCGAAATCTACAATGTAAACTCAAAATACAAAGTGCACTAGGTTGCTTGTTTCTAAACCTTTTTTTGGGAAGCAATTCAATGACCAGCTGTATTAACGCTGTCGTACAGAGATCAAGAAAAATGTTTCATGTGTTAGAGCAGTTAACTGAATTTTGCTAGCTTTTCTTAACCAGCTTTTCACATCAGCAGAGAACACAGAGAAAAAGGATCCAAAACCACAACTTTTGGTAACAGTCAACAGATAACTTGGTTACACGTAAATTTTATTACAAGATTTTATGTAAAATTTTCTCTCTGCCACAAAAAACCCCCAAATCCTTTCAAGCCAAAGAAGCTTCTAGCATGCAACAGAAAACACCTGAATTGTTTAAGGCCTCCAGACATTAACAAGAAGTTAAACACTCCTAATTGCTTTGCAAGTTATCTTAATTTAATAATTAAAAAATGAAAGTGAAATAGCAGCATAGCCTTACAATTTTGTACGGATCTAAGAACAGTGAATTACACCGTCAACGGCTCTAATTTAATGACTACATTTTTTCCTTCTTCAGAGAAACCACAAGATACGTGTCCCAGTTCCTTCATTCTTAGCATGTTTCTACATTATCTGGATTTAGGCTTAATGTAAGAGAAAACTTCTGACCCCTGAAGCTTCTGTTTCCTTTTCCATACCTGCAAACTTCTCTGATTCAAAGAGGCTGGTAGGAAGGAGTTAATGGGAGCTTCCAGATGACAGAATTCATTTCCCAAAGAGAGAACCGAGACAGCCGTTCAAGGAGAAAAACTTTCAATTCCTACTGAATTACGCTAGATTGAAATTGATGGGACAATCAGATCCCTTGGCAACTACTAATCTGGTAGATAAAAAGATTTCTATTCAAACCAAACCCTGAGATCCTAACGGTGAGCTGAAGCCTAAGGACCAAAGCGCATCTTCATCTTAATGCAAAAATTGCTTTCAATGTGACAGCTGTAAGAGCGCACTTCCCAAATTTTTGGAAGCAGTGCTCGGTGGCCTTGGTTTGACACGTGAAGAGCCTGATGTGCTACGTCCAACTATTTGGACTGCCTGATCTGCCAAGCGCCTGCACCCATGGTTAAAAGGAATTGCACACACAAAGAATTGGATTAGATTTTGAAAATATCTTTCAGGGGATGGCAGTATGTAGCTAAGCCAAAGGAGGAATTTCGGGTCAGCTTTTTTGAGCGTGCAAATGTGGAAATCTGTGGCAAACACACCTAAAAAAAAGTTGGGACCTAAAATGACCATGCAAAACTCTACTTTCACCCTCGCTTTGGATTAACAAGATGATCAACAGGACCTTCGCTTGAGGAACTAAAGACCTGCAGTCTCAGTGTAAGAGGATGTCAACAAAACAGGGTCATACATAAAGACACAAAATTAAGCTATCAAGTAAAATGGCAATGTGCACTAGTGCATTAGGAAATACTTATTTTAGCTGCTGCTCCATTTCAGAGAACGGGTGGAAACATTTAAAGTTTGGGCAACAAGAATTATTTCCTAATAATTCAATAATTTCTTAATAGCATCAAGATAGCCTGAAAACTGAACAAGAATGCTTTTAATTCTCAGTGAGCTGAGATCTGTGCAATCTGATGTGGCTAGTTTAACACCCCAATCCTTAGTGATATGATTTTAAATAACTGAGAGTTTTCTGCTCTATGGTGGCATCCAAAGTTTCTAGTAGCCTCATAATATATTAAATGAGGAATACGTCCATATTTTCTTCTTGACATTCTGCATTAGCAGGTGCGAATAACAGTGTTCAAGTCTCTCCTCAGTTCCAGTAGCTACAATCTTTTTGAGGGTTATGTTCTTGAATACTTCTACTACCACATATCTCATTTAAAGTTTGGGTTCTGGAGAACGTGACTCCCCTTACACACAAAAAAAGCTTCGGAGAAGATTTAGAAAGAAAGCCTGATACTCTTTCAGAGAACCAACACAAGCACTATTAAAATTAGCCTCCAAATGTATTGTTATAATATGAAATGCCAAACCAAGCCACGACACAGAATATGAACGTTACTAAAAAAGTCATAATGCTGTAAAAGTTCTCGTAGGTAACAGCTGCTACTAAGTGAAAGTATTGAATTAGTAATTTTTAAGTAGGGTTCCAAATAGTCAACAGAAACCAGATACAGTCTTCTGAATTATTTATTTTTTGAACTATAAACATGTCCTCTGCTAAACTACACAAATTAAGAATCTACTCATGCAGCTAGAGCCTCATCTTTCATACCAGGGCTTCGCTACAGAGCAGTGTAAATTTACTCAAGGTCAGAATTTATCCTAAAATATACACGAAACTGTAGTAAATGGAAACAGTCAAATCATTTGCCTGTAACTGCTGTAGGTCAGCCCAACCAAGTACACCACGGTAAACACAGTAGGGTAAAAAACGTTTGTACTTCAGCACCTTCAAGTATTTTAGGCAGCAGCTAAAAATGAGCAGCTTAAAACAAGGTTTTTCTTTAAATAGACTTTTGTTTTATTCTTCCAAAGAAACCTTAAATACAGAAAATATGAATTCACCTGCACAGAAATCCTACCATACTAACATTCCTCATATTATCATCAAGAACTATTGTTATACCCAGGTACCAAAATATTTTATATCAATATTTCTTCCCACTTGATGTAACCAAGTTGTTCTGTGGCAGAGTTAATTTGCCAACACAGAATAAACTATTCTTTCCGCTTTATCAACTTTATTCCTCGTCTTAGTCCAAATACAAATCCCACAGCAAACTCCCAACCTGTTGCAATCGCACACTGAACGGCAGCCCGGACCCTTGCAGCACAGGTCGCAAAGATGAACACACTAAATCTATGCACACACGTTGAAGAGCACAACTCTTTCGGAGCAGTCAGATTTCCCATTGGTTTTCTAACCTCACTGAACCCCCAAGTCCTGAACTTTACTAATTGCAGACTCTCTACAACTCCTTGAAAGGAGGTTATAGCCAGGTGGGGTCAATCTCTTCTCCCAAGGAACAAGCGACAGGACAAGAGGAAATGGCCTCAAGTTGTGCCAGAGGAGGTTTAGGTTGGATATGAGGAAAAACTTCTTTACGGAAAGAGTTCTCAAGCATTGGAAGAGGCTGCCCAGGGAGGTGGTGGAATCGCTGTCCCTGGAGGTATTTCAAAGCCGGGCAGACGTGGTGCTGAGGGACATGGGTTAGGGGTGGTTTTGGCAGTGTAGGTTTATGGTTGGACTCGATGATCTTGAAGGTCTCTTCCAACCCAAGTGATTCTAGGATTCCATGATTCTAATGAGCATATATGTATAAATGTTGCCAATGTTTGACAGAAATGTGCTTTTGTAGCATGCTTTCCAGGTGCCATTTATGAGTAGAGAAGACTAACATGTAAAACCAATAAAAAGCAATATAAGTTATTTTACTCTCTGCTTTCAAATTTTTGTGCGCCCAGCAACAGAAGACGACTTGGAGGCTGCCATGTATGCAACTAGGTGTGGGGAGTCATCCTGAGAAGAAGATCCAACACACTTTCACAGCAAAAAGATTTCTCTGCCCCAAATGACCACAGACGCAGGCAGGGACTGCCACACTACAAACAGAGTTCGAGATACTGCAGTTTTGAGAAGCTAAGGTAAAGCAAAAAGCTCAAGAGATAGAATTCCAAAATTTGTTTTTATTTCTCACTGTTAGAAAGTAACGCTTTTAAAAAACTTAATCCATGAAGCTTTTTGGAACTACAGCAAGATAATTTAACACATTATGCTACTCTGAAGTTTAGGTCACATATACTGACATCATGTTTTGCATGAATTTTGAATATCCTTAGCATTATGTTAGTTGACATTCATGGAATCATCTCAGGTTAAGCCAAATGGCAGGTTGTATTTTAGTAACAGCAACGCTGCAAGCTTAGCGAGGAATTTGGGATTTCAGGTATTTTGTATTATCGCAAAGGCACTATACGTACATTTACATACAGTAACTGTTCTACCAGTGGAAACGTTATTCAGTGATTTACAGGCACGGCGCTTAAGCACAATTATCAACTTTGAAGCCTATCAATTTGATTTTTTTTCCTTTCTTCTTTTTAGCTGGCATTAGCACAAGAAGTTCTGGCATAGATTGTTTTCACTTTGCACACATTTAAAACCAGCGTCGATTTCCTGGGACGGCTGATTTAAAATTGCTATGTTCCCTTTAATTAAGATTTAGAGGGCCATAAAATTTCCTGTACTATTAACCATTAGATTTCCAGCAGACTAGAGCAAGGCTCGCCTTCTTTTCCCACTATATGCTAAAGTAACTCTCTTTTTCTCTCTCTCAAATCGCTGCAAAGCATAACAGGAGTTCCCAGAGGCAGTGCGCCTCCTCTGCTCTCTGTCCCACGGACACTATACACATGGATATGCCAGGATTTCTCCACGGCAAAGCACAGCATTTCTTTCTGTTGGCTGGCCGGACAGCTGTGCATCCGCTTCCTGTACTGGAAAGTACAGAACGTTTCAAAACCTCTTTTGCTTGTCTAGGGTCCCCAGTTTGGCACCTCGGAGCTCTCTGAGCCTTTACAGCCACCAGCACCCTGGGGCGAAGCTGAAGCACTACGAGAGCTGCCCAGGCAAATGGTGGAGTCACCATCCCTGGAGGAATTCCAAAGATGGGGACACGTGGCACTTAGGGACATAGTTTAGCGGTGGACTTGGCAGTGCTAGGTTTAAGGTTGGCTTGATGATCTTAAAAGGTCTTTTCCAACCTAAACGATTCTACGATTCCATGATCTCTCTGCGGCTGAGACCAAATGATCTGCACCCCTGGCCAACGAAAAACCTAGCCAAAGAGCTGTGACAAAGACAACGATAAGGGAAAGAAAAAAAAGAAAGAGAAGCACATGAACCTGAGAGAGAACTGCGAGGACTGTACAAAGCTAGGCACATATTTTGGATACAAGAGGCACCAGCTTTTTGTCCTGCCAAATCACAGGTGCCCGCTGCACCCAAGACCATCTCTGCAGACAAACCCTCACGTAAACATGGGAGACGAGGACTCGCTCCACTCTCCCATCCCCAAAAGGCATCTCTCCTTCACCGCTCTCCCTGAGGATGGACAGAGTTTCCCAGCAGTTTCGTACACCTCAGAGCACATGGAAAGCCAAAGGACTGCCTGGAGAAGAGCCGACCTGCTCTTTGCACCTCTGTGCAACCGCAGGTGCCTGGTGTTGTTTATCGGGGGCTTTTGTTGTTTTCTAATTATCAACTTATACATCCTCTGAATTTCCTTTTTTTTGGTTTTATTAAGTAGTTTATACATTTTTGGATTTAATAAACTGCCAGGGATATAACATAACTCCAGGCTTAGTTTTTGTTTTTCAGAAGGGACAAAAAGGAACAGGCATCCAATTTATTTTGGGTATCTTTTGGTTTAACAGCAATGCTAAACATATTCTTCCAATTTTTGCACAAAAAGCGATACTGCTGTTCAGGTGCACGCTAACAGTTACCACATAGCTTTCTGGAATGTTAATTTTATTTCAACAGAAACATGTTAAGCATAAATAGTTTACAAAATGAAAAAGCAGGATGAAATTATGAAAACAACCAGAACTGACAGCATATGATACTAAGGTAAAATATTTTGTAAGTGCCTATGTAATACATCAGATTTCTTTATGCCCCTTGGCAAGGGCTCATTCCATCTCATCCTGCTGACAGCCTCACCTCCCTTAGCATAGGAAATAATTCTTCAAACTGTGCAAACAAGCTGCAAGTCTGTAACTTCAGCGTAGTCATCAGTAATTCTCCTGTTTTAGAGCCACATATATTATATTAAACTCACCGTGTGCCATTACTAGAGGGCAGGTATCACTCCGAGTCCTGTAGCCCAGGTGTGACGCTTCCTCCTGCCTCTAACCATCCCATGCACCACCTGTGGACACCCAACTGTTGAGGTACCCCACCTTCAACGCGGTGAAGTTATCAGCGATGAAGGTTCTTTCTAGAAGCGTTCTATGAAATGCTGCAAAACCTGGTATTTTTTAAGCACCTACCGAGTACAAGTTTTCCCAAGCCAACTTACTCCGTTTTATCTCCTCCTGGATACACACTGGTATCCTGCACAATGCCAACACGCCGTTTCTGTCAAAAGCCTCGGCATAACGTGGGACTTGAAGCACCGAGAACCACCATCCACACCACGCAAGTGCCCATCACAAAAGGATGTCCTACTACTATCCAATGCTATACTCACCACCACGCTACTGAAACCTCCAAACTGTACTTCACACAGAACAGAAACCTTCTTCTGGTGAGTCCTCACAAATTCTTTTTTTTTTTTTTTGGCACCAATACAGATCAGAGTAAATTAACAGACACGCAGGAAACCCCTTCTCCTGCATCCCAGATCTCTAAAGCCATTTTTGGACTTGTACGTGTGAACCACTGAAACACAACAGATGAAGAGACAGTTTGATTCCCGAAAAGGACTGGCCAAAGGCCTTACATCTCGTACTCCCGTCAAAATACATCCAAAGATGTCAGGTGTGAACTCTATCCAAAGCTGAGCGTTAAAAAATCAAATCATCCTAATTAGGTAGACAGCTAACCCTACCATTCTTTATTAAGTAATTCCAAAGTGTCAAAGGTAAAAAGCATATAAGCTTTAGAGATCACCAACACTGCATTTAAAACTACACCAAGATCATGCGTTTGAGGGTGAGTGAAACATAAACTGTAAGTTCTTCTAATGTTCAAAGACTGCGTTGAAGGTGTAGCATGTTTTCAGCTATCTTAGCGTATTTTCTTTAGAAGCACAGAGTAGGTTTGTGTTTTTATTGTCCTCTTTGTCTTTCAGGTCTTCAAAGTATTAACTCAGCGTTCCCTGCTTTTGAGCTTTCAGGAATACTTCCGTATTTTGTTTTACTGTCAAGCCCGGAACTGCAGTGGACGAAGAGAAGCTCATGGAATGCCTCCGGAGCGCCGACTGGTCCGGGGGGAGCAGTGCATGAAGACACAGCTAAGCGGAACCCACCTGAAAACGCGCATTTTAAGTACCTAGGGGCAAAGGACTGTCTGGGCAGTCTTTAAAGATCTCATGTGGGCAACTGCATGGTCAGGCAGCAATTTCTGGAGAGCTCTTCTTCGGCAGGCGCAGAGAAGGGAACTTTGAGGAGCACCTGCCAAATGCATACAACAAATTTGGACAAATCCGGCTGAGTTGGAGGTTACCCCACCATTTACATTGGTTGACTAAACCTTGAATCTAGTAGTATATTGAACTTAAGTCACCAAGTTGCAGAAGTTATGGAAAAATCTACTAAAAAAAATAAAAATCCATGTTTATTTTCTCTAGAAAATCTTCCCAAGAGAACCTAGTGAGAAACATCTTCAACACTCCTCCAAAATCTTTATTTTTTACCTTTCATTGGATCAGAAGAGTCACAGAAATGAATGACAGAGATGGCTTCGGCATTCAGTGTTCCTTAATGTTGCCAATGAACAGCTTTTAGATGGGACAAAATATTAGATGAGTTCAAGGACAGACAAGAAAAATTCAACTGATACGGAATCTGTGGTCTAGAGCTGCTATTACAAAACATACTGGCTGCAAAAATACTTAAACATGTCAAATCCAGAAGAAAGGCCAGATATCTCAAAGGAGATGTCTACCCAAAGCGTAGCAATGAAACACACTTCAAGCAATACAGCACTGTACTTTGTGACCGTAACTGAAACACTTTTTCAGTTCTGCCATCAATTTCCACGGAACGAGAACCTACCTCAGACTTCAGTAATCGCGTATGAACACTGCCTGTATCCTCAAATCCGTCTGCTTTAAAATCACCTTTTTATCATCACTAAACGACCACATTTAGTTCAATGCTAAAACATATAGTTCAATCCTCAATTCATGTTTTAAAAATTCCTATTTCTACCTAAACAAATAATTTACTGTTGTGTCAGTCCGGTAGCAATTTTCTATGTTGCATTTTTTCTTTCCCCTCCCTTTCAGTGAATACATCTCATTATTGTAAATATTACACGGACTTGAATCAAAGCTAAAACTTCCTCTAAGGAACACAGCACTGTTATTTCAATACAGAAGGAAGACCCTATAGTCCCCTGCAACCTCTCCTTGCTTCCCTCACCTTCAGCCCACCTGCCAGCAACGCCACCGAGTTCAGTTCCCAGGCTGAGGGGCTAAATTGGCTTTACTCCTCATATACACAGTTCTGGATTTAGGAATTGATCGTGGACGAGGATGTCAGACCCTTCTTTCCTTCCAGTCAAAAAATGTAATCCCCCTGACCCAAAGCTAAAAGCCACTTCCAGCTTTAGCTGCTCCTCCAGAAGAGCTCTGTAACGCCAAAGGACAGACGGTGCCGGCCGCAGAGCACCGAGGGATCCTGCCCCAGTCTGCACCTGGAGTGCAGGCTCCAAATATACAGCAACACAGAATTTTTCCCTATCACAGAATTTTCTGTCGAGTTATATTTTTGGGGCAGCGCTAGCCTTAATAGATGTTTTAGCCTCCAAAAAATCTCTAAATTCTATTTAACATCTACCACATTGTTTCTATCAGCAATTTAGGGGATAAAGCAATCAGGCACGTCAGTAGTATAGCTGCAAACTTAGCGTGCTATTTATCAATTTTATGCTAGAGAGCCATAGCAGAAGTATGCCAGGCTGTGTTTCTTAGCACAATGCCTGGTGGATTATTTTCACATAAATGGCGCTCGCAAACTTCTCCCCATTGGCATCTTTTTTTCCTCTTTGCAAATAGTGCAAGAAAATACTAAAGCATGTGTACAGCTAAGGGAGATGAAGAAAGTATTATCAGACTAGAACAACAACAAGCAACAATACAATTATGAAAGATTTAGTACGTAGAAGCAAAGAGAAATTATACGAGTCCTTCCAGATGAAAGGTAGAGCAGTATTAATTTTCTAAAAAAACCCCTATTTGTTACTATTACAGGCAATTAAAGACAGAAATATTTTCTAGGTGAAATGGTGAGCTCACTATCTATGGCTTCCAGGCTTCAAAACAAGATCGGGAGCTTCCGAATAGGAAAGCTTTAATCCAGGTTCTGCGAAAAGTGCTAGTCTGCACGCTGAAGGAAGCGAGAAAACCATCACTGTGGTCCCTTCTGGCCTTTGGCTTTTTAACTCCCTCCCTTACATGCCCAGACAAAAACAAGACCAGGCTTGGGCAGGAAAGCGAAATAAGCAGGGGAGGTATAGAGATGGAAGACACAACTGAAGAATCTATGTCCAACTGAAGGCACCGCTCCCATCTTCACTCAAAGATACGCCTTTACAACAAGTATTTCTAATTTGAGAGCGTTTTATCATCCATCAGCTGTGCCTTACTGTTTTGCAAAAGGACTTAAGTGTAACCTTGTACATGAAGCATGCATTCGCAGAGCCTGCTTCGCCAGGGAAAGAGGCAGCAGCTATGGGAAATGCAGCCGGTGTCTCTTCCCAAAGGAGCACCATCCGAGGTGGCGCCTGGTCTCCATCCCCGGACCCTGTTCCTTTAGTCTCCTCAGCTTATTCCCCACCTGCTCCCCGCAGCTGCAGCCAGGCTGCTGCATTTGTAATTACAAACCATCTTTTACTGTCTCAGATGGAATTCTAGCTTTGCATTCCTGTAGCCCAAATCAAAACTATTCATAAAGAACGCGTAATTTTGTATGTTTAGATGGGACAACTGTGATAACCTAATCCGAGGGCACTGAACCTCATTTGGAAACATCTGTGTCAAACCAGTGATTTGTCATGTGGACATTAAACTTATTTTTCTTCAGTTAAACTGGAAATAATAAGCTTTTTTGGTACAACGTACCAGTATGGCATCCCAAAGCATTGACCCATTTTGCTAACGAGAACCTAGGAAGATCTTTCTTAATTACTAGCAGGGCAAAAAAGCCACCATTTTGCAAGATCTTTTGTGCCGCCAAAACGAAGTATCAATATTCCGCTCATATTGTGAATACAAGGCTCTTCTTTTTTTAAGAAAAGTGACTGTATAAAAATAGGTGTGTTTAGGATGGTACTCCCACCATCTTAAACAGGTAGGCAAACGGTGAATTTGTTCTGTCATTTGAAATAGCACACCCGTTTTTAGAAATCTGAAAGGTATTTCAAGTTTAAGATCATCAACAAAAGCCAGTATAAGAAAAATAATGAAAATCATCATTTTTATCTATGTTCACAATAATTTCCACCGAAAAGATATTAGAAAGAAGTCAGTTAAGAAGAAAGAAAATAGACAAAACTAACTGAATTATGGAAACACATTGGGCAGTAACCACCGAATTTTATACCATGGGGCTGAGAAAAGCGTCTGGCTCAGGCTTTACTCTTCTCAGTCTTTGACATGGTAAACCAACTGGTTTTTACAGGATTTCAGGTACATAGATAAGGTATCAGGGCTATGCACACTCTTAATGTTATACACGACAGACAGCAAAACCAGCTAAATACTGGTAATGTGGCATTTTTTAAAGTCATACCATCGAAATTGGCGATTTGCTAACTTGCTACACTGGAAGAGACACGTTTTGCAGTTTCACAGTAAGAATGAATTAGCAACGTGTTTTAAAATGCCCCTTTGCAGGAACAACAGGGCTTTTCTCCAGCAGCACTGGTTCCAAATAATTGTTTTTCAAAGATTAAAACCAATTTTAATAAGTACTAACTTGATCAAGCCACACGCATAAATTTCTGTTGATATAACAGTTGAAGGCAGTTTACTAAGATTTTTACACTTTAAATGGTATTATAATAGTTAGAATGATATTTGAGTGAAATGATCTGCTGATCAATCTTCTGCACAGACAAAATAATATACTACTATCATCTAAGTTAATGTTGAATTCATCATGTTTTTCAGCTAGCAGCAGTTATCTAATCTTCTGCAAGTCAACGGAAATACTGATGTTAAATTTCCATCAGGTAAAGTTTTCATACTTTCTCCAGCTGTGAAATTTCATACAACACACGGGGTACTCAATAACTTTACCAAGACTGCTTGATTATGAATATTTGGGGTTTAGAAGTCTATAGAGAGGACAAAAGTTGGCATGCAACAACCAACCAAGTGCTCCCTTCTACTTTCTAAAAAAAACCAAAAAACATCCAGAGCTTTATTCTGTGCTGTTCTTAACTAATTACGGAGATGTTGTAAGGGAACATACAGTGTATTTATCCACACTGGAAGACACCTCCCTTTCACATCTACAGAATGCCAAAGTCAAGGACTTTGACCATTGCCAGTATCTATCTGTTGAATTTCCTTTCAGGCTATGTAACACCGTTTCTTCTTCAAGAGATGAAATTGTGTAAAATAACCACCTGAAGCACATGTGTCATGGGTATATATTTAATTCTATACTATTAGAACACAATATAAAGCGAAAGCTACTACATGAGAGCTCCATTCAACACAAAGAGTATCTCCAGTCAGAACACCTACGTGTCAGACTATTCCAGGCTGCCATTATGCCTACCGTCAACTGTTCATTTGCCTACAGAATCTCTCCTAGGAAAATGTCACTTGCTGTCACTCAAATACTTACACTATGCTGGAGATAAAAAGAAAATTAAAGGGAAAACCCCAACCTGAACCAATATAGATTTCTCTGCTAGAAAATGTATAAAACTTCCAAACAAGAATTAGTAGCATAAGCAAAAATGCTGCGTAAGAACTGTTTAGGTGAGGTTAAATTATACACATTATCACACACATAAATGATACACGTTTTGTTGTTCTGCTTTTATCAGAGGTGAACCTGTGGCCAGGTTTCCTTCTCCATTCCCTATTCCTTTGTCCAGACAGCAATTAATTAATTGAGAATTCTGTCATGTAGCTCCCTTCTCATAAACGATCATCAAATTATACACAAGATTCAACAATGGACATCTCTATTTATGTATCAATAGTATAAAAATAAGAGCATTTTGTTTTCTCACATCTAAACATCATACATCTCAAAGCCATTATAGCTACTTTGGAAAACGCATGCTGGGATCTACATCCTCAATAGTTTTAGTTCCTCAACAAACGGATGGAGCTGATCAAAAAAAGATGAGATATTTTAACTTTTCATTATACCTTCCAAATGGAAAGTTTAGTTCACTTATCCTTTTCCTAAGCTCAAGTATTTTTGCCCCCACTCTCAGAATGGTACTTACAAGCTTTCATACACTGAGGATAAAAGTCAAAATGCATTTAACGCGTCCTTTGAAGTGATATAGTCTTAGTTTGGGAGACCAAGTTAGAGTCAATTGTGGCAATTATCGACCACCTTGGTGAAAATTTTACCTTTCGTTACTATTTTTCAAGAATGGGGCAAAAAATAAAAATAAACATTCTGTTTTGAGTGACAGCTCTAGAGCATCACCACAGGTTTTCAGAGAAAGAGTGACTCTTTTCTTCAGAAACTTTGCATGAACTTGAGTCTAAAAGCATCACTGGTTTGAATTTAAAAGCGTTTCATTGAACTGGAATCCTTCTAAGAGAAGAGACAAAGACGTTTGAGACTCACTGAGCAGGACGGGCAGAAACTAACAGGGGTAGGGATCTCCCATCAGCAGAGATATGCTGATAGAGGCCAGCCGAGCATCTGAAAAATGACGATTCCTTGTTTAAAGGTAAACCAATAAAATCAAGAGTTAGTTCAAGTTCAAAGCTCTTAACTTCTCATTGTAGGAAAGCTGTTGTGCCTATGCTTATAATATAAAAATTGCAGCTCCTGGTGGTACAAGGCCAGGTCAGATGTGGAGGAACACTAGTGATGCAAGCTGAACGTGCCAACTTCAAACCAGGGCTGTACGCAAAGCGCCAAGCGTTCATGCCTTCCCACCACTGCCATTATACAACCGAATTCCTGCTTAACGGGAGACAACTGCAAACAGCTCAACACAGAGGCAAGGAAAGCTCCTGCGCCCTCTCCCTATACATTATAACGAGGACAGAAACGAGGAGAAAAGCCAACTCGGCCAGGACTTTGCTGTGGGGACACTTGTATCTGGGACAAGCACCTGCTGGTCAGAATCACCAGCACCAGTTACCCAAAGCAACCGCTGGCCGATGAACCACAGCACAGACATCCCTCTTTTTTTTTTTAAAAATTTATTTTCACTTTCCTTAACAATTTTGATAGACATTCATCATGACAGTGGGCCTCCAAGGATGTGAATTTATAGTAAGGGGAAAATAAACCAAAATTCAATAGCAAAATGGAAAAAAAAACCCCACCTCCACAACCTTTCAGGTCATTTTCATGTAAAGAAAAACAATAGTTTCCTAGGTTTTCATTAACAGATAAATTTTAAATTTGCTACCCTTGAGCTTCTTTTTAGAGCACTGTTTTTTCAGAAGGAATCAAAGATCTGAATTTGGTTTGGTGTTAAAACAGAAAAGAATAATTCAGTTTATCATGGATACTACATTCTAACTACATTCTTCCTTTAAACATTTTGTATAATTAACAAATGATGACAATAGTTCAATTATCTGTTATTTTAAACCCACAGCTCTTTAAGGAGAAATGAAGATGACGTGGTTTTTACTTCACAGAAATTTCTGGATGTGTTACAGGAAAACCTAAGGATGGATATTTGTAAAACTTTCTAACATCACAAACTGAAACAATAAAAAAAAAAACAACACCAAAATGTTTTGGAGACATCCAGGTTGCTGTGACTGTATGAAGCCTTAGATAACTAATTCGGAAGCTGCGTGCATGTATGACTAGATTTGCTAAGAAAAATCAGATATTAAAAAAAGGTGAATTTTAGCAGTTTTGCTATGATGTTTTTAACTTTAAAGAGAGAGGCGTACTGCAGTATCAGAAATTTTTGCATTATTTAATTATTTAACTTTGAAATTACAACTAAACTACTGAGCTTGATTAATTTGGTAACAATAAAAATGTGTTATGCACATTCACTTTCATTCAGGGTGCCCTCTGTCCCAATTTTTCAAAATGGAAAGCCCTTGTAGTTTGCTGTATTTATTTACAGTATCTGCGTCAAGGAAAAGCTCAGAATGTCCGCCCATATTTTATCTGAAAATTGTTCAGAAGGACCAGCTGGAAAAGAAATGGAGACCATGGAAAACAAACTTCTTGCTTTGGTGAAATGTGAAAAACTTGGAAGAAGAGGCACAAAATTTTATGCTAAGGCAGAGAATGATCTATCAAATCTACTATATTCAAGATGTACTCAAAAATTTGGCTCTAAAATGTACCTAAAAGTAGTGATACTGTAGAACAGCATTATAGGATTTTTTTTTCCCCAAGTCCTTTAAATAATTTCTGTAGAAGTAACTTTCAAATTAAGTAGGTTTCCCTTTATTAAATTTAAGAAGGTAGAATTAGTTTACATCTTGCATTAGAGAAAGTAACTTGGGATTTCACAAAAACCCAACCCTTTCATACTAAAAGATGAGAGAGAGAGACAGAAAATTGGCTGTTCTCAGAAGAATATTAGGGCTTCAGAAAAGACAATTGGGCTCCTTGGTTTTAATGACAATTCAGGAAAAATTGTCCGTCAATCTGGACTGCAGACTGCTTTAGGGAGAAAAATGATGCGACACGACGCTGTTCCTTCTCTGCCTTAGAATAACTACAATCAAAACTTTAGTAATGACACAGTTCTAAGACAAACTATTTAGAGAAGCACTGTGTACGCAGCGCCAAGTCATATGTTATATGCTTCAGTCTAATTAAACAGCCTTATAAATTCTGAGGTTTGGATAGAGAGGCCCGATTTTGTGCAGCGATATATCATGAGTCCCAGAGTTACGCAGTTCAAGAAGTTCTCAAAGACTACACGGCTCGCAGCTGGAGGTGGCACAGGGGACTAAACATCTCTATCATTTTTTGCACAGTATAAAATTCTATCTAGCTACTAGAATTTTCCATGTACCGTTTAAAGCGGTAAAACACAAGAAACAGACGTAAACCTCACTTGTCCTCCTTAAGTCTGCATAACCGTTTTTCTATTTTATTAATGCTACACTTCTACGATATGTTTTTGTACCCATCTATGTGATTAACAAGAAAAAAATATTATGAGGACTCATAATGTATCATTCTGGTTTCTTTCACGTCTGAAATAAATAGTACAAATCAATAAGTGCCATCTTGGTTTACAGATGAAGAAAATCCACAGTGTTGATGCTAAAATGGCTATGTAAGTATTGAAAATACCCATAAATTCCACACTGTTTTCTAATACACAGTTCAAAGCTTTTTGAAACAGTTTTGGAAGTGCAGAATTTCACTGTATATCCACGCTATAGCAAGGACAGCATTCGGCAGAGGGCTGATCTCCGCATCCGGGCTGCGCGTAGCATTCCCTGGCACAGCGCAGAGGCAGACTCGGCTCCTCCGGAGCCCTTCGCGCTCACGCCAAAGGAGCAACCGGGCTGTCGACCTGAAGCTGACTTCCATCAGCCGACTCCGAGCTCAGGAAGACAGATGTGCAACCTCCAACACCCATCTGTGCAGACTCACCCCAAGCAAAAGGGGTGCAGAGCTGGAGCCAGAATAGAACTGTACCTGTGGGAACGTTAAGCCAAACGATGGAAGACTGGTGCTGCGTGAGAATGGATAATGGATAACGGACTCGAAATAGAAACCGGCTGACATAAGAAGTTGTTTGGATGAGGGAGAACGAGAACAGAGACGCAGGACCTGAGACGTACAAGGAACTGGGATACAAGTAAGAATGGCTGAATGTGGAACTGAGAACCAAGGCTCTGGAGAGATCTTATTGCGGTCTTCCAGTACCCAAAGGGGGCTACAGGAGAGCAGGGGAAGGACTTTTTACTAGGGCATGTAGTGATAGGACGAGGGGGAATGGCTTTAAACTGGAAGAGGGCAGGTTTAGATTAAACATTAGGAAGAAATTTTTTCCTTTGAGGGTGGTGAGGCACTGGAATAGGTTGCCCAGAGAGGCTGTTGAGGCCCCATCCCTGGAGGTGTTTAAGGCCAGGCTGGATGTGGCCTTGGGCAACCAGGTCTAGTGGGAGGTGTCCCTGCCCATGGCAGGGGGGTTGGAAGTCCATGATCTGCAAGGTCCCTTCCAACCTAAACCATTTATGGATTCTATGACTTCAGTAAGAGATGCCGAGGCCAACAATCCTTTCAATTCCTATGCTTTTCAGGGAGAATCACCACTCTTCTGGCTTGAAAGAGTCTCCATGGAGTGAGTACGCCACGTACACAAGCACACAACCCCCAGCAGCCCAGCAGAAGGGCTGGCAAGGGAAGTGCCTAGAACTGAAAAATGTTGCTGCAAACTAACCTGGGCTTCAGAGATCAGGTTTTGCCAGAAAGTCTTCGAGAAAACCTGTTGCTAAAAAGTATAGTAAAGCACAAAGGCAAATTCTTAATCCTATCTGCAGAGCGAGGTTTGAAAGTTATATAGTACAGAAGATCTGGAACCACACACTGAACAATTAAAAATACTAGACAGCTGCATACTGATTAAATGCCACCTATTTAATGCAAGGATTTCCTTCTATGGAGAAAAACAGCATGTTATCATATAATTAAAGACTGCACGATAATGCACAAGGTTCAAGTGGGTGAACCAAGGTCACTAAGGTTTTGAAGTATTAGACTGCAAGCACAGTAATGCGTATTAAATACAAAAAGCCCTTGCATTTAAAAATAGATCAAATGGAACAGAAACAGTGTCTGCACATACCTATACGGCCGTGAACATTTTAGTACTGGTAGACAATGCAAAATAAAGGCTAAGATGCTGAGAATGAGTGCTAAATGTTTTTTTTGGATTTCGTAGAAGCATTCGGAGGCTCATCCACGTGTACATATTAAAAGTTTAAGGAAATAACCAGTAAAACGTTAACCTTACAGAAAGAAATACTTGCCCTGTCCCAGTTTCTCACATACAAAAAATGTTTCCTCTTAACCCAAATGCAAGCTTTGATAACTATTCCCCCAAAACATTTGGTTTTCCTTTACCAAACGTCATAGGTCCCCATTTTAGAACAACTGAAAACATACACAAAGGTCTATCCTCGAAGGAAACAGTAACAGCAAAACAAACCCAAAAATTTAACCTCAACATGGCAGAGGTATAAATAACCACACTCAGCTCAGTAGTGTTTATCTTTTAAATGAAAAAGGCCTTCCGTTCTGGGGGTGAAAAAGGGAAAAGAAAAAAGGGAAGAGAACCACCTTCATTTCTTTCTTAATTTGAGCTTTCCTCTAACAAACATCTACTATTTGTTTCCTTATTTTAGGTGATGTAAGTCAGTTATGCGCGCCACGCTTTTTAACTCTTTCCCACCTGCTCTTCTCTTACAGCATTATCTGGGAGCTGAGGAAACCTAGAACGATGCAAAACCTGATTGAACCGGGGCTGCATTAAACCAGACACATCTGCCAGTGTCCACCGTGTACGGTGATATACACGAGGAACGTAGTGTTTTAGTTCCCTTGCAGTTAAACTTGAGGTGAAAAAAGCCTCAAAAAAGTAAAAAGGGGGTTTCATAGGAAACCTCTGGCTTATGTAAAAAGCTAAAAAGCAGAAACGCGTTACAAACACTGCATAAATGAGGTATTTCACTCTTGTAACACTGAAGCGAGACGGAACTTTGACCCTGTGTGTCCCAGCCCTGATGCTGCATCAAGCTGGGTCCGAGCTGACTACGCCGTTCCAAGAATTCTCTGTTCGTACTGACTGGAAAATCAGTTATAAAGATCTGCAGAACAAGCCCTTTCCCAGCAGATCCAAGGCTGCCCAGATAAACCCAAAGGAAGAAAATTAGTTACAAGCACTGAATGATCTTTGCACAAGGGTAGATGAGTTTTCAGCGCGTTGCATCGCGTGGCGTTGCGCTGCAGGTGAAAACCAGTTTCAATGGGCTCACAGCACCCCAACAACACAGTAAGTTTTATTCTTCAAATAAACAGCTAATGAGAGCTATTCAAAGTTCAGATTTGAGAACTAAGTAGCTTATTCATGAACTTATCCATCCTCTTATTCAACAGCGTTTTACATGCTTCATTTTGAAAAGTCTCGGATGAAGTTGCTGCATTCAGAAGTTCAAAAATGAAGCTGTACCCTCATTTTGGACCTGTCTACTAAAACAAAGAAAAGCAAATACGTAAATTTCTAGTGAACTAAAGTGCCCCATTAGGAGTTCAATTATATTCTGAAATTATGTCTTAATTGCTCTGCTCATAGATGAGCTGTACAGCTAACCAAAAATCTACTGCCATATAATCATCAGTAAATTTCAGATATTGCCACACATTAAATTAACAGCAGATAATGAGTGGGAAAATTAGCTCTATTTCCATAACAGAAAAAAATTCTTCCTATAGTACCTACAGTATTCTATATAGCTAGTTTCAAAATAAATTAAAAACAGCAGAAACAAAACTCTCCTGAATATCTAACATTTATTTTGATCAAAAGCTCACAAAAAAGTTCACCACACATCCAAAACAAATCGTGCAAACAGAGTGCGCATCAGATTTGTGTCTCTAATATTTAGTTAAAAAAAAGTCCTAAATTTCTGTAGAAATCGTCAAGAGATTGACCATTATGTTATTTTGCGTGTTGCTGGCTAGTTCTTTTCCGCATAGCTTTTGTCTTTTTGAGTAGTAATGCCCAGCCACTTTGTAGATTTTAACATATAAGGTATTCCTGGTTCTCATCAAAGATAGATATTGCAAACGATCTGTAGTTTGAAAAACTCATGAAAAAGAAAGAATAAGGAATAACATTAAATGCAGAAAAAACCCAAGCTAAGCACTCATATTCTTGTAACTAAAAGGACAAAAAGAAACCAAGCTCCTCCCATATTGCTTATTTTTCACATTAGTAGGATAAATAAACTTACTAAAAAAAAGTTAAAATTGTAGTCAGGCTCCTGAACTTCAGCTGCTGTTCAATTTTGGTTATTTTTGTCCTCAAAAACTAACTTATTACTTGTATACAAGTGCCTGATATAGATTATTTTATTACCTTTGCCGTCTGAACGAAACAGATTTCAAAGATCTTGTCTGTAAATGATATATTCTTCAATATTTATGCCTCCAATGACCATCATCGTCAATAAGGATCTGAAGAAAACCACCACAAAGCCAGGTTAGTTGCAACTACACTTAGGATTTTTTAAAACCGTATTTTTTTATTACGAAAGCACAAAGTAAAATTGCTCATTTAATACATTAACTTATTAGCTGCTGTTAAAAACAAATGGACAAGCATCAGAGCCATTAAATGGGAAGGCATTTATCTACTTGAGGCATAGAACTATTAGGCCACATGAGTATATTTAAGACTAAATACACCAAACTTAGGAAATTCAGTTATCATACCAAAATAGCAACATCAGTAATCATCCCATGAGCTAAAGATTAGAAAAGCCAAAAAAAATTACAAATCACTATTGAAGTGTGTTATTTTTTAAGCACTAATAGATTATGAAAAGTTAAACCCCCTCCCTAAATTCTGAAAAGCCAAATTAAAGGTAACTTTAAGACAATGTCCCTAAAAATGCCGGTTATGGTTTTACACCTCTCCCCTCACCCCCCGGTTATTCAACAGTATAACCACACACTGTCATTTATTAGTGCTGTTTTCATATTTCAGTACTGCAGCTATAGAAAGATGAATTAAAAAAAGTTACTATGCTTATGGTAAGGTCAGCACGAAATTAACTAGTCTATGTATCTACTTCCTTTTGAAGCAACCTATGCTAGAATGTCCAATAGTTACACTTTTTTTCCACCCCCCTACCCGCCAGGTCTCAACTTCTTTCATTGAAAAAGAAACCGCATGTCTATTAATGCCGCAATAAAATTTCCACAGACTAGGTGAGGTTGCCAGGGACCTCTGGAGAACATTTGGTCCACCTCGCCTGCTAGAAGTGGTGGCCCAGGATCGCATCCAGTTGGACTTTGAACCTCTCCACAGATGGAGACTCCACAGCCCCTCTGGGCAACCTGGTTCAGTGGTCAACCACCCGCAAGTAAAAAGGTGTTTGCTGACCTTCAGAATGATGTTCTCTGCTCTGGAGAACATTTACTTAATGAAGGAACTTCAGAGCGTAGCTGTGTAACGTGAGATGGGAAGTTCAATACCAGGCTTAAGTCAGGATAACCAACCCTTACGTACACGCTTGATGGTACATACAACATTGAGCCCCGCTGGTCCACGTATAAGCTAAAACACACCGCAACACTTTCAAAATCACACAGTCCTCATTTAGCAACAGATGTAATTAACTACAAGACTAATGAAGTCAAAATGCTTTTTTCTCGTAAACAATTTTCCCCTCTACTCAGTCAATTCCATTTGACTTAGTCCTTCTCAGATTACAGAAGAACCCAGCTCTGAGCAAAGGAGAACCTTTTGTGCCAGCGTACAACCACAGCAGCAATCCAACTCGTGTTACCACGAGCCAACTAATTCACCTGCAATATATATATGTTTTTTAACCGTGATCTATTTATTCATCTGTTTATTTGCAGGCCTGAGCCATCTGATTGCCAGCAGTCAGGACAGGTGCGGAAAGGTGATCGGATCACCAGACCACTCAGCAGGCTCTGCAGACAATTTATTGCTGCTTAAAGCCGTAATAGTGAAATCCTTCTAATAGCAAAACCGCTACGTTTTTGCAGTTTGCCGACATCAATGCAAAAAGTTATTTCATCTCAGCTCAATCTAAATTGTTCGTGTTTGTTTCTTCTGAAGTCAATCCAAACCCCCCAGCTTCCATCACCTGCGAACGAACGCCTTTCAAATCAGCTTCTGCAAAACAGCAAGTTACCCAACACTTAAATGGATACTCTCTGCTCTTGCCAGTACTTCCAAAAATTTAAAATCCCAGCAGAAAAAATAACTGTCAGATCAGCCTCGGAAATAAAATTGCACAGGCTATACCATGATTATGCTAACTCTCTTTTTCTAATGAAAAATCTGAACAAGAAATTGGATGTACACTGTGCCTTGATGCTTGCCAAACTGGGAGTTGATGGATTGGTATGGTATGGGAAAAAATTCCAGATACAAAACGAGCCTATTAAAGTATTAAAAAGCTGCTGTGTGGGAACTGAAAGCGACGCTGCCCCAGCAGACTGCCACTGCATTTTCAGATACGGTTCAAAACAGGGTTGAGGGGCAGGACAGGAACGGCAAAAAGCATTTCAAGTAATCTAAGGCTAACACAACACCTTGAAGGGCGCAGAAGACGACTGTGAAACAACCAGGTGGACAAGTTCTGCTGATAAACTGCTCAAAGTCACTAACCAACCCCATCTCAGATAATAGCAAGTGTTGCTGCATGAACACGTTCTGAACATTAAACCCAAAACTATTACCTTTAGTTCAACAGGTCTACATCTTGTTGACGTACACTTCTTTTTGTTAGCTATGCCTGGCTTTGGCCGTGCTTCACCTGTCCTACACACCAGCCCAGTACAGTCAGAGGAACAAACCAGTACAGAAGTCAAAGCAGAACCCATCAACAGATTTGTTTAGTAAGTTCAGCGTGGATGATACTCATCAGCGGTTACAAATCCAAAAGCCCACCTGCTGACAGGGAGATCTGAAAATGGAAGATGCACTGAGAACTGGAGTAAAAACTGGGGTTTTTTTAAGGGAGAACACATAGCATGAAGCAACCACAGGGAAACGAACGCAACGTTTCATTGTGCCATTTTAAAGATATATTCTTCAAAGCGGTTCCGAGTCTGTGACTTGTTTTCCCCAAAAGCAACTTTGCGCGTGTAATCCGTCGGCATGGCTTTCTCTCAACCGCCCTTCCAACGTACTGTTTAATTTTCTTAAGTTGAATCACACCCAAATCTCCCCAGATTTTTTAAGTGCCACTGAAAAGGTTTTTTTTTTTTTTCACCTGACAAGCAAATCATTCCTACTTTGCCTTTTTTGTATTAATAGATGATATTTTCTTTTTTTGTTGGCAGTGAACTGCACAACCAAAATCCAGATATTTAAACTCTTATTTCTGATTGGATTTAATCATCTTTCTCTCAGTACATAACAACTGCAATAATTGTAAGGTATCATCAGTTTTGTTCTCAAAACCTCTAAGCCTTCTTGAAGGAGTTTGAGCATCACATCATGGGAAAAAGTTTCTCCTGTGCTAAACCACGTGTTTCCACGGAATCTTCTAAATCTCTTTGGACCTTTCAGTTTGCTGAACTGCACCCAAGTGTTTCATTATTTTTTCTTTGCATGATTTTATGATCATCATCCTTACAGCCAGGAGGAGTCACTATGATCTCATCTTCAATTAATGGGAATTTACAGATGAAAATAAAACATTTTCTTTTCAAGAACACATTACCTTGTTTACAGTATCTGATTCCTCTATGTCATTTGACACTGACACAAAAAAGACACAGTTACATGGCACTAGAAATAAATGGACAGTCATAAAGAGACTCAAAACAGATATTTTCCATCTTAAAGGAAGTATATATTCTCTATTTATTTTTTTAAATTCTCTAGCACCTTGTTTTGAATGTTGTTCCTCTAAATACCCTGCAGTATGAAGAGTTGGTTCTACAAGATTCTGCATACTAGTCTGGTGCCAACCCACAAAACATATGTCTCTGCTCAAATGTAAGAATCTGTTTTGAATTTTTTTTTTTTTTTTTTAAATTTCTTCCTGGGCTGGGAACAAAACATTTATTTAGATAAAAATGAACGTTTAGTATCTTCTGAGATATGAAACTTTCTAAATCCCAAATATATTTTCATTAATTTATTCCCGAACAGCAACTTTGAAGAAGCTAAAACCACCTGAGCACAGGTCAATAATCATTCAGAGCAAATGCTCAAAAACCATTGGGGAAAAATAATAAATTGCTTTTAGACATTATTTTTTACGCTCGTGGGTGCTACTAAGTCTTCAACCCATCAGATTTATTTTTAACCTAAATATTTTATTGCATAGCTATGCAAAAACATCGATATATTTTTCTAATGTCATTAGCTTTCCATTTGTTCCCGCTGTAAATAGCTCTTGTGCTCTATTTTTGTATTATTTGGGATAAAGTAGATTTTTTCCCGCCATTATTGACACAACAGCACAAAGTATCATTCAAACATTTTGCAAAAGGAACTGGAAGGCAGAAAACGATAGAGCACAGACCACCCTGACCCCACCAGTGGGTTTCTTTAGGGGAGTCTCTGGGCTGGTCCAGAGCTCTGGTGGTGAAACCTCGCTTCTCCGTGAGCAACTGTCCATGTCCACCTCACGCCAGGGGTTTGCTTTTAATTAGAATATCACAGATGCAAACAAAAGACACTCTTAACCTCAGGAATTAAATATTTGCATTCGTTTCAGCAAATTGGCTTCTTGAAAGAGCCAACTTCTGCACAGGCATAAATCAAACGTAACTCTGATGAAGTTCCACGCGTTATTTTCAATCACAGGGGGGAAAGACATGCCTGAGCTTCATATAGATGTTTAAGTGTTAGAAGAAACCTGTTAGCTTGGACAGGTGCAAAATTTCAGCCCATTTGCTTTTAGATAAGGGAATACACACGAGCGGCACCACCACTGAAATACTACAAAGGCTTTGCAATCTCCAGCAGTCATTTGCCTCTTGGAGGTATGTTTTTCTTAGTCGTGAGAAAAAACCCAGACTTACAGTCATATGAAGATTATTTCACACGAAGACAAATGTATACAGAAAACGTTAGTACACGTAACAGAATATCTGCATAGAGCTACACAGGGGTAACAAAGTCTTTTCTAAATGTGTTTTTACCGACAAATTTAAAGGACTGCTCGAAAAATGCTGGAGGGATCTTTGTTTTCCAGCTTTCTATTTTTACAGCCACACACAGAGCGGCAGGTCGCGTACTGGTGATCGCATGTGCCGCGAGCAGTGGAAGAGGAAGGCAGGCACAGGAAGGTGTCCTGCCCAAAACGCTCCACCTTTTCTACCAGGGTTACGTTCTCCTCTCATTTTAGAATCCGGGAGATGATCCAACTCCAGCTGCAAAGGCATACCACCGTCGAAGACATAAGAGGAAAACCATGAGTCTCTTCTTCTGTTCCACAATAATGCAGAAAAGCCAGACTCAGTATTTTTTTAAATTAATAACTTTAAGCAATAAATACTAACCTGGATCTATCTCGCTTTTGTCAGAGACGAGCAAGCAAGAACTAATGAGAGTTCACGACAGACGACTCTGCTCCAATATAGTTCTAAGAAAAAATTTCATCCTGCTTTTAACTGTTATTTACCAGTTTATTGACACCGATATAACTGAACTTTCTAATCAGCATTAGGAAAAAAAAGACGTTTTAAGGATGAAAGCCTCACTAGTTTCATCACTAGTAGGCTGGTGAAGGCCAGTCTTCACACTTCCCAAGCATTCTCCAGCAGCACTTGGGCCCGCGTTGTTAATCATAGAATCACTTGGGTTGGAAGAGACCTTCAAGATCATCGAGTCCAACCATAAACCTGTGCCAAAACCACCCCTAACCCATGTCCCTCAGCACCACGTCTGCCCGGCTTTGAAATACCTCCAGGGACGGCAATTCCACCACCTCCCTGGGCAGCCTCTTCCAACGCTTGACAACCCTTTCGGTAAAGAAGTTTTCCCCAATATCCAACCTAAACCTCCCCTGGCACAACTTG
Organism: Chionis minor; assembly: GCA_013398295.1. Classification (NCBI taxonomy): domain Eukaryota; kingdom Metazoa; phylum Chordata; class Aves; order Charadriiformes; family Chionidae; genus Chionis; species Chionis minor. The sequence continues at coordinate 227,858 of VZSF01006625.1, read as the reverse complement.
AGGCCATTTCCTCTTGTCCCATTGCTTGTTCCTTGGGAGAAGAGATTGACCCCACCTGGCTGTAACCTCCTTTCAGGGAGTTGTAGAGAGCGAGAAGGTCTCCCCTCAACCTTCTCTTCTCCAGGCTAAACAATCCCAACTCCCTCAGCCGCTCCTCAGGAGACTTGTTCTCCAGAGCCCTCCCCAGCTCCGTTGCCCTTCTCTGGACACGCTCCAGGACCTCAATGTCTCTCTGATACTGCAGTGCCCAAACTGAACACAGCACTCGAGCTGCGGCCTCACCAGTGCTGGGTACAGGGGCACCATCACTGCCCTGCTCCTGCTGGCCACGCTATTCCTGGTACAGGTCAAGATGCCATTGGCCTTCTTGGCCACCTGGGCACACGCTGGCTCGTGTTCAGCCGACTTTCCACCACGACCCCCAGATGCTTTTCCGCCAGGCAGTTTCCAGCTGCTCCTCCCCAAGGAAACTTCTCTCATCACTGCGCCGAGCTAAGCGGGACCTGGCGACGCAGCTCACCGCAGTCCTCGGGGCAAAACGCTGCGTGTGGGGCAGCTTCGATTTGGGCATCGTTTCTGTAACACATCCTTGCTTACATAGAGATATATGCTATATTTAAGTCTAAACCATATGTGCATACATATAAGTATCATATTTATGCATATATTAGAAAAACTATGTATTTTCTCTGTGTATTAGTTACACTGATACTTTATTTTTTAATATAGTCAAAATCCCAGTTCTATTAAAAGTTCTGAGAACCAAAGCAGTATTTCTGAGAGAAAAAAGAACAACCTTCAGTGAGACGCTACTACATTATAAAGAAATCCCATTTCTCTTCCAAACAAAAATATCTACATTTCTTTCCTTTCTAGGTTATTTATAAATACGGGTTTAGCAGCTAATCTCTCTTAAAAGCTGAACAGTTTAACTTCTTCTACAATTAGCAAAATTCTCCATGCAGATTGCCTAACGTGCAACCACCTCTTGGAGTATCACAAGCCTACGTAAGGGGCAGAACAGACTAAAAGAGAAAAAAACAAAACAAACACACAAAAAACTGCCCCAAACCTCCCCAGAAAATCCCCTGTCAACTCAACCACTACGGAAGTGTGTTCCCCTCGCATCAGTCCCCACCATGCACGATGTTCTGCCACAACGCGAACACGGCATCTAGAGTTTTCTTTCTTATTCTCATTTATTTGATACTACCTTAAGAGTAGAGCGCGCTCTTAAAGCCAGAGAGTTTTACATGAGCACAGAAGTTATGACTTGTTCAACCAAGCACGGAGAAGCTTTTTTGTGGACGCATTCCACGTCTCAGGTGGTCTTTGAAACAGGCTGCCCAACCAGCATCTACACCAGCCCCAGGAAGATGAAGAACGCAAGGTTTAAACTCTCAGTTTATCAGAGAGGAATGACAAACCAGGAAATTCCGAGTTTCCATCAGGAGGAACACCAGGAGCAGACCAAAGTTAAGCTAGATTGGGAACCAGGAGTTGCTAGGGACATCAACAGGAAGAACGTCGCCTTGCTGCGAGTAGCACAGAAATTAAGATGAAAGATGAGAAGAATCCCTCATTCACATAAGCTAAACAGGGGAAAAGTGGGGGAAAAGTAAGCCCAGTGCTGCCCTAAGAAAATTGTTATCCACAGCAAACTAGGTCATAGAAGTGAGTAGGGTTTTCTAAATATATACGTTCTTTGTAGTTATGCAGCCACTGTCACAGTAATGAGATATACTCACATTTCACCCAAGCACTCTTTTGAGTTTTGACTAATTAAAATAACCACTAAATGACCAGTCACACATACCTCACCTTTCAGTGAAGGTGACGCATCAGCACATTTGAATAATCTCTCAAAAAAACCGCACTTTTTTTACCTTTTTAAAATTTTCTTATACAAAAGAGAGTATTTTGCATCTCTACTGCCATTCATCCAAACATCTAATGTACCTAAAATCATGCTCTCCAATGTAATTCATTTCCCAAGCCACGTGAAGATGACCGAGTTCTTACTTCACTAGCAGAAAATTGTGGCAGAGTGATTAATTTTAGTGACCTCCTCAACTTCTTAGTGTGTTGGTGACACAGTAACTAAATACAAAATTTCTGTCAACTGTAATCTTGCGGTTATAACACTGCAAAGACAGTGGAAATCCTTCTGAAAATGTGAAAATGCGTAAACCAGGCAAAACGAAAGAAAGCATTAGGAATACTACCTATTGTTTATTTTCAGATTGAAGAAAGAAAACGGAAAAGTATTTTTATAACTTCACAAGTATCCCCGTGCTTTATGACACGATGTTTCTCCTCTGCTGTTTAGACGGTTCCAAAAATATTCACCTCCGATTTGCGGCAGTTACTATCACCCTAACAGCATTTTATAGCTCCAGGGCAGTCTATGTCTGTAACAAATCTGTAGAGAACTGATGTCATAGTAATAATTTTTCTAAACATAGAACTAAAGACTGAAGGAACTGCATTATAGGCTGCAGATACAAAGCTTTAGTTTCTGAATGGCTATTTCCTATCAATACTTGCATTTAAAACCTGCAAAGATGTTACAAGTTGGACTAAAGTTCTATTTTTGGTTGATTTTGAGAAAACTGCGTACTGACATTTACTATTATAAAATAATTAGCATTCTTGTGCTTTCAAACACTGAATACAGAAATCATGACTCTGAATCAAAAACTGAAAAGATGACACCACATAGCAGATAAAATACTGACATCTCTTCAGAGCCTTTCTTTTAAAATGGAAAAAATGGCACAGTGTTGAGCCTCAATTGTTTGAAAAAATATTCTTCTCCTCCAAAATTAAATTAGAAACATTTAGAAGCACAAAATGCTGTAAATTTAAGAACGTATGAATTTGTGATGATTACATAGCAAAAGAAAAAAAAAATGCATCTCTTCAGATATGTCTCTTGTTTTATTTTCTGTCTTCTTTAAAGAACAGAAAAGGCAATCAAACGCAACAGAAAAATTGTATTAATTGGCTGATCTTGTGACAGTTTCCATTCAACAGGATTTTTCCATTCATCTAGCTGAAGCATAATTATCCAGCACGAACTGCAGAAGTTTCAGACCACGTTTCAAATACCAATAGGCAGAATGGTGCTGCTCTGTAGAAAACCAGTACCAAGAGAGGAAGGACACAGGGATGCTGGTAGAGCCCCCGTTACCTGTTGAGCGGAGTCAGACCTTAATATCAGGTACCAAGCTGGCCAGACGTCCGACGGCACCAATTCTACGTGGCACTCGTAGAGCAAGAATCCTCTTTTACCTCTGGCCAGACTCTCAAAAGAATTCAATATCCTGTTGTGCCAGATGACTTTCCCACCTGACAGGAAAAAAAAACCCAACCCAACCCACTAACAAAACCCCACAAACACGAGAGGAAGAGGCATAAACGGTCACAGCACCACAAGAAATAGGATGACTGGACCAAAGCGTGAGCGTCTGCTTGTGTACAGAGCTCCTGACGGGCGGCAGGGCAGTGCTAAATCCTCAAAAAGCATTTTAAGGAGAAGACCTACAATGAAAACTCCTATGGAATCGCTGGGTTTCCAAGTGTAATAGATGCGTTCACAGCAGTACGGAAGGGCGAGCTGTTCTGCCTGGGTATGGGGACCGCCATGGCTGGGGGCTTCCCCTGGCTCTGCACTACTCCTACTTCCCTTCTATTAATGTTTAAGCAACAAATCTTGGTGAAATTGTAAGTAAAACTATACCATGAATTTGTAAATATCTTATTTATTTTTAAGGAAAGGAATTTGTAAATATCTTATTTATTTTTAAGGAAAGGAACCAGATAGCAGGTCTAGGAAAAACGTTCCTCTGAAATCTCAGAATCATAGTTAGTAGGTTTGAGGGGTCGTTTCTGCATTTTTGACTTCAATATTCAGCTGCTAATAATTGCATGTAACTTCCCAGAACAAGAACCATTTTTTCCTCTGTATTTGAACACTGTAGTTTTACAAAGGATTTCTCTTTTGATGGAACTTCTAGAAATAAATTAATTCACAAAGGCCACCAAATCCCACAAGATTTAACAGAGGAATATTTCTTTATATTAGCAGCGCCTGTTCCCCACCGAACTGAAACCTAGTAAAACTTTTTATGTAAAATTAAAACGTTTTTAATGCATGTATCGGAATACATAAGCCTGACACCCACTTTTTCAGGCTTTATACTGACACGTAGCTATTACTCTACCAGTTTTCCCTTCGCCCTGATGTCTGGAAAAGGGCAGGACAGAGGGGCCACCCTCCTCCTGAAACAAATACGCAGCCAGCTGCTGCTGCTGGGGATACCAAAGAGGAGGCTCCGCAGGTTCTGACAATGGGAAAAAACAAACATGAAAGGTAAGGAAGAGCAGATGAAAGCTGGGGACATGCCCTAAATACCGACATCTCTCATTGTCTGAGCCTTGCTTTGAAAAAGGCCCCTGGAACACAGGAAAGATTTTTCTGAAGACAAAGAAGAGTCATCAAAAGCATGAATTAAACAGGAAATAACAGAGGAAAACAATTCTCTAATTGGTCAGGTAAGCCAGTCTACGCTCTGCTTTTGATTCTAAAGGTACTAGAAAACAGTTGGGAAACTAATTTTTTTTTTTTTTAAAATCCTGCTGTTCACTGTAATTAAGGGAAACTGGTACTCATTCTAGAAGTAACATCCACAGAATGTTTAAGCTCAAAGTACGGGTCATATTTACTATATTTTTCTTCTTCCTCCATTAAGGTAAGATTTGTAGCACTGCCATAATTACAATGCTTTTAAAACAAGACCATATACAAGTATCCAATTCTGATTGATTACCATCAGTAACAATGAATATCATCTTCCAAAACTTCATTTCTTCCTTTCGCCAAACTTAGATCAGCTGCTATTTAGCTGATGATTTAGAAGCATCCACTAAAGGCACCAGGAGCAATTAAGTTACACAGGTCTAATTTAATAAAAAAAATACCTTGCGAGGTGATTGTATTACTAACAGAAACGAATTTATGTCTCTCTTCAATTATATACCCGGTACATGCAGCTCAGTCCCATGGAACTTGCAAATCATTCCAAGAAATTTCAGAATACTCCTCAAATGTAATAATGTAATTTTTTTTTTAATAGCAAATTTATTTGAAGTTATGCCTGTATTCCTACCCTGGTTAAATAAAAGATAAAATCCTATTTCCTCCCAGTTGACTGTTCTGCCTTCTTGAAAAACAGATCTTCTAGATGCAATAAAAAAAAGAAAAGCCTCAGTAGTTTTTTGCCTTTTTAATTCTTTTTTTCCCCTAAAATAAGAAAATCATAATTCTGGATGGACTTTGTCGGGTTTTTTTACCTCATTTCCCCTCCAATATATTTGGCTGCCAGATTAACAACACCGTTTCTGCGTGACAAATCCACTGTGCCATTTAATCAGCTTAGTTCAATTGTAATTTTGCGCTACTAACAAGGTGGACTTGGGCATCGGGGAGGGAGCCCTTGTTTCTTCTCTGCAGCTCAAATCCTGCACCCAACCATCAGACCTTCAGCGACACCGAGATTCTCCAGGCTACCTGGGCTTCCTGGAGCTCAGGAGGCCGACCTGACTCACGCTGCCAGACATCCCTGTTTAAGACACATTCAGTTAAGACCTCAGTGCTCTTTATTTTTCTGCAGAGAAAAGATCACCAGCTATGAAAGGACTTGGCGATCTAGGCAGCTTCTTCTGAATGGCCTTTCCAGCTCTGAAGATGCATCTAACGCAGCTTTAAAAATTCTGGCTTTAGCTTGCCGCTTCTTCTGATATTTCTGCCTTTATCAGCTTTGTCTCCATCATTACTCCTTCCATCTTATCTTTAATAAAAAGAAAGTCTTTCACAGAAACTGCCTGATTCCTCCCAGGGGTTCGAGAAGCACCTCTCTGCGTCAGCGGCACTGCTATCACGCGATGACATCTCCACAACAGGCGCACGGACAATTAAGTCAGAAGCAGATAAAAGCAGTATTCCCTTCCTACTTGGTTGAAATGAGGTTGGGAAATTTTTGTTAAGAAAATGACCTTGTTAATTTTTTAAGACCTCTCCCAGGAGAACCGTAATCATCACATCCCTGTTCCACAGTCGTCAGGAGGAATTACAAGGATTGTGTTGCTTAACTTCCTTAGCATCCAGATGTATCAGGTATGCAGTTTGTCTCTTCACAGTCTAATGGCAGAAACGGTATTCCCAGTGAATGCTGGTTTATGGAAGTAATTGATAAGACAGGTTGCTCTCTAAGAAAGGGAAAGCCGGAGTGTCTGCATTTCAGTAAGACCCCCTCGGGGCAGCAAGGAGGCATTTGAGCCCAAGGAAGAGTTGTGTTTTAAATCTTAAGGAGAGATTTAACCATTTTTGTTACATCAGACAACATATCACGTAACATCTCGTCTTTAAAGACGGAGCGAATACATAAGCGGTCTGGAGCCAGGCTGGTCTCTGGTTTCACCCAGGCGACACTTCGTTACCAGGTTGGAAGTGACGACTGTCAGATTTCAGAGTTCAGCTGGAACACTGCTCTAATTCAGAGCAGAGAAAAAAACCCCACGTTTACTGTTAATTACTGAAAATGAAAATAAGGTGATGTTGATAGCTCTAATAATTTCAAACTATTTTAGAAACAACGTTCATCTTCAGCTACAGCACTTAAAAGTTTCTTAGAAGCACTGCATATTTTAATAGATTTCTTAATCAGTTTCTAATGGTTACTTGCGATATGTAGAAGACTGGAAATGTGGGAAAAAGAAAAATCCACGGGCACTTTTGCATGTGCATCTTCTCTAGTACCCAGCCTGTTACGGAATCTCTGCTTGGTCCTCAGCCGTGTGGCCCCTACCTGGCCCTTACAGTGCTTCGACCGCCCCAACCTGCCGAGACAAATATTTGCACAGCCACACTGCAAAGCACAGCACTGAAATTATTTGGGCTTACAGCAAACAACAAGCAAAACAAACAAACAAACAAAACCCCCAAAGAAACAAAAATTGAACCTATCTGAGGCAATTTTGCAGAATCCAGCTAACCACCTTCCCCCCTCCCAATAAAAGCACAAACCCCTCTGTTTCACCTGCACCATTTCATCAGCCCACAGATCCACCACCGCAAGCAATTTCACTGGTGCAAGTAAAAAAGGGGAGAAACCTTTCATGTGGAGAAGGAACGAATGGCCAGGAGGAAGTGGGCAGAAATTTCTCCAACTGGCTTGGCTGCTGGAGCAAACTGCAGAAGCATCCTTTTTACGGCAGTGTTGCTAACGCCAGTTTAAATCACCAGTTTAAACCACCACAGCAATTTTGATCTGCAAGAATTTTATGGCACTGGAGATAATACTGGAAGTTTTTTTAAGGAGAGACATCAAAAGCTTTCAAAAGCTTAGCTAAGAGTATCCATGTCAAAATAATGATATTGTTAAAAACTGTCACCTATTTAACCCATTTAAAAGTTGAAATTCAGGATGTTGGTTTGTTGTTTCTTTACCTCCCGTTGACAGTTAACGGACCGCAATCATATACCCACTTCTTGCTCTTTTAGAATGACTCTGATCTCAAGTGAAATAGTAGAAATTCCTAGGAGAATTGCCATCTAGGTCCTACTGATGGAAAATAAAGCAGCAGCATTTATACGCATTCAAAAAAAGAAAGCAAAACACTCCTGTAAAGGTTTAATAACGTCTTCCTGTCTTCCTCCCTACCGACTTCAGCCCAGACAGTTTTGACTTTCCTTTTTTTTTTGACTTATGTACAACTAAATCCTGAACGACACAGATCTTCATTCCTACTCCCACTGAAGCCCGTGAAGTGCTCGCTTCCACCAGACTCATTCCCAACATCAGGACTTTGTTCTGCGAGATCCCGATGGCACAGACGGCACCTCCGCTTCTCTACAGCTGTGCAGCATTCAGGCATCATCACAGCAGCTCCCAAGGATGCAGAGATTCACATTCATGCCTCAAAAATTCAATACATTCTTTTATACACCCATATGAGATTATTTTTCATTGAGCGGGGTTAAGTTGAAGGAAAGAAATAAGGGGGGGGGGGGGGAAAAAAGAGAAGAAAAAGCAAAAAAAGGGCCTTTGTCCTGAAACAGTTTTTTCTTTGCTTTCTTTGGAAGAGTCATCTAAAAAACCACTACTGTTGCAGAATGCTCTTTTATGACATTTAGCCTTAATCTTCTCTTTCTTCATTTCACTGCTTTATTTCTAGCTATAAGCCCCTACGCTAGCCCGAATATTTCCTTTTTATCTTTAGTTGTTTACAATTTCAGATATACGTAGGCTGTTAAGTCTTGTCTTGCCTGTTCCCTTTTCTTAGTCTTTCTGTAACACTACTTCCTTAAGAGACCAGACAAAGGCACATTCAGGTGACTCAGATAAATAAGGCAAACCACCATTTTAGCCCAGAAGTAGTATTACTAAATCATCTGGCTGGAATCCCTTGGAGTGAGTGTCCACAAAGAACTGGCTATAAGTCATGCAACCAGTTACATTCTTTTCAGTGGATTGCACCGGGGTCCTAAAATTTGATCTTTGCGTCTCGCCCTCACACGCCACAACGCGTGAAGCTTTGGTACTAAAATTCTAAGAAACTAGGTATTTCCTGAAATCCACCAATCTTGGTAACTTATGGACAGCAAATAAATGCAAATATAAAAATATACACAAACGTCAGCAAACCAAAAAAAACCCAAACCAAAACCCCTCTTCACAGAAATTCTAAATATCTTTGTTGTGCAAAGTAAATATACAATTATATGGTTTGATAAGAAATCAACCTAGATAAACGTCTGTATGTTCTAGATAATCTTGGCCATTTGAAAAGAGTGTTATGGCAATAAACCCAGTGTTCTGGAACAAGAAAAAATAATCAGCCCAGAGTAAAGCCAACTTGATGGTCTATCAAGAGACTGGTATCAGATTTCTGCATTTTCACATTCAACCGCCGGCGCTACGACTGGAGGAAGCAGTCCTACTTTTTCTGCCCAACGCTTCACCCTTCCCCTAGCACTAACACAACCAACCGTACCAGGAGCTGACCCTTCAAACTAACCTGCTTTCATCGGAATCACAGAATGTTCGGAGTTGGAAGGGACCTCTGGAGATCAGCTAGTTCAACCCCTCTGCCAGAACAGCTTCACCTACAGCAGGTAACTGTACTAACTGTAACTTGGATTAACTTCTTGATGGAATTCATCATACAGTCACTCCTGCTGGCAAAAGGCTGGTGCTGAGAACATGGTAATAGAAATGAGGTTCTTCTGGTAGTTTATCATACACAGAGCACATGAAGGTAACCGTGAGGAGATAAGGCCATACAGGGCACTGGAGGACAGAGGTGGAGGCCTGTCAATACAGGAGTCATAGAATCATGGAATGGTTTAGGTTGGAAGGGACCTTGCAGATCATCGAGTTCCAACCCCCCTGCCATAGGCAGGGACACCTCCCACTAGACCTGGTTGCCCAAGGCCACATCCAGCCTGGCCTTAAACACCTCCAGGGATGGGGCCTCAACAGCCTCCCTGGGCAACCTGTTCCAGTGCCTCACCACCCTCAAAGGAAAACATTTCTTCCTAATGTTTAGTCTAAACCTGCCCTCTTCCAGTTCAAAGCCATCCCCCCTCGTCCTATCACTACATGCCCTAGTAAACGAGCCAGAGCCTCACGGTCATGAGCCAGAGTTACCCACAGTAAATGTACATTGACCTACAACAGAGTATATTTGGCCTATAACCTCATGTTCCACTTATTCCACAGAAAACCTGCACTTCTTATAGGTTAGAATCACAGAAACACATCAGTTGGAAAGAACCTCTGGAGGTCTCCAGTCCGACCTCTTGCTGAAAGGAGGTCCAACTAGATCAGGATGCTCGGGGCATCGACGCATCAAGTTTCACACACCTTTGAAAACAGATTTTTACAACCTCTCCAGTGGCTGACCACCTTTATGGTGACTTTATTTTCCTTATATCTAACTGGAATCTTCTTTTTTTCCGGCTTGCGTCCATTGCCTCTCACTGTGCACCACCAGGACGAGGCTGACTCTGCCTTCTCCATACCCTCATACCAGGTGGAAATTCACTTTTATAATTCCCCCTCCTTGGTCAACAACCAACTCTGTGCTTTGACCGAATACCAGTAAACCCACAAGCCTATCTCGTATTCATCTTACAGATAGAAAATGGATCCCATTTACTGTAGAAATGAAGCATAAACACGCAGAAAAACTGTACCAGAGGTGAACAGGGAAAGTTTAGTAAATCTCCTTAAATCAACCAACAGCTCCATTTAGTTATTGCAACTGCTCCTTCCACTATTCAGTGCAACTACACCTTTGCATGCAAATAATTTTCAGTTGCTACTGCCAGCTCAGCAGGGGAAGATTTAAATCTGGATTTTCTTGTACCATAACTTTTCATTTCTTGGTTGTCAAGGTCTGCGGTATTCTGAGTTCTGTGTACTGTAAAAGAAAAAGATACTGTCAACCAATCTCAATACCTCAGCAAGTTTTTCTTTTGAAACATAAGGAAATACTTTTGAAAGTAAGTTGGGTCCTTTTAGGCAGCTGAGGTTACAATGTCAGCTTGTTGTTGAGTCACACTGTTGTCATTAGCAAAACGTACAGATGCTACGGATTTCTTAGGTCTTCTACCACTTATTGTAAATAATGTTGCCATTTAATCATCATGATAATCTTTCTTTTTAATATGCTTGGAAGGTGAAGTTGCTTCCATATTAGGGAGGAAAAAACACCAACAGATGTAGACATGTTCCCGAATCTCGACTGCTTTACAGCAGACTACAGTAACACAAAAAAAAAATTCTTTTTCTATCTTCACTCACCCTGTAACCAAAGACCTCTACAAGCGTATCATCCTCCCACCACCACCTTGACTTCCTCCATATCATAAGGCTCTTGTGAGGTGTCGTCGTTAGCTGGTCTCTAGTCACCACCATTCAGCTGGGCACCAGACCAGGTTTGGGCACTGAAGTGCTCTTCAGACCTCTCTCCCTTTTAAAGGGCTTCTGGCCCAATGTGGTCCTGTTCAAACACCTTTGGATGCACTGTCATCCAAGACCTAGCTCATTTTATGTCAGGCAGTGGTTCCAGAGTCTCTTACTTCATTTGATGTAAGACTATACTACTTCTGAAAAGGGCAGTTTTGCTCTTCCACAACCCCACTCATTGATCCCCGCTACTTCCCCCTGCTATCGCTGGCCTTTATGGGGCCACACAATGAACCATGGCAGGCCAGGCCGAGCACCTTATCTGACCGAAACCTACTTTGGGGAGAGGGGAGGAAGGTAAGGTATGAGCTTTTCCTCATTTTCTCATTGTACAAATGTTAGTATGAACATAAAAGGAAGAAGCAGGGACACAGGCAGCTGGCTCTCGTGCTGGATTTGCTCTGCCCCTGTAGCGAGGCTTGCAAACTTTGCTCGTCGGGTCTGCCTTTTTGTTAGTGTCCAAGTCATTAGTACAAATACTTAACATCAGTATTAAGGCTGTCCTTAAACTACTATGTTAACTTCATGCTACCTTGGCAGTTCCTCTTTCTCCAATACTAAGTCATTTATTTTTAAAAGCCCAACGAGATGGATAATTCTTGTAGTATTTTCTACATTCTACAGTTTAACTATGGTTTCTAATAGAAAATTATATCACAAAGCTTCACCAAAATACTTTACAAGAATAGCACCATTCTTAGCTGAATGGGAATTCCCCATGGAGAATAACAGAGTCTAAAATAGCTCCAAGATGTAAATCTCTCATTTATCTCCCTGTGTGCTCTCATCTGCCTCCTTCTGCATCACCAGCACGTACTGAACCCACTCGAGGTTCCCCGAATGCCCCTCCCTGGTTTCTTTCCCCAACAACTCCCATCAGATATCTCCTGAATGCCTCAAGGATGTTGACTCATCTTCCCAGAACACGTGGTTGCTCTAGCAGGATCTCAGGCAGGGATGTGAAGGCTGGGGGGATGCAAGAGCAGCCAGGAGCGGCCACAAGCGCAGAGCCTCCCAGACCTGGCCTCCTGTACTGAGATTTCTGACACACTTGTCTGTCTCCTGGAAGCCTCCTGCGCGATTTAAGGATTATAAAGACCAAAAATGCTCCTGTACTCTTAAAAAGAATACAGAAAGTGATCAGAGCATCCCTAACGCTGCCATTGGAGGTTGTGGAGGACAGAAGTATGAATGCCTTCAAAACGGAAAGAGTAGTTATGAACTACAGATCCATTAGTAAGCATTAAAAACACACGCCGCCAAGTCCAAGCTTTGTTTCTTGATCTCTGATGGTACCTGAGGTTCTGATAATCGATGAAGTATATCTCTATACACCCACTTTGGCTATGTCACTGCGCCACCCGTTGTCACAGAGAAGGCCACAGACCTGGCCGCGGGCAGCTCTCCTGAAGAGGGGAACGGACCTCTCCAGACCGCAGGACAACCACAGGACAGCAAGGAGAAACGTTGGCTGCTGCCCCTTCCCCTCCACACAAGTCTGAGTTCAGACACAGAGGCTGACAACATGCCAGCAAGATTTTTTTTTTTTTTAATATTTAAAACTAATTTAATTATTTTTATGACTTTTCTTCTTAGTTTCCTCCCTCTCCTTCAAGCTTTGCTTTTCCGCCACTGCAGCCCCAAACCCATCCCTTATCTTTGAAGGCAGTTGTTTGGGCTCCTGGAATTTCTTCATCCATTCATCCCCAAAATTAAATCGCATTCATATTCACCTGTGTTTTCTCTCTATTGATGAGAACTCTCCTCCTCATCCCTTGTTTTCTTATTTTACATCAACAACAATCTCAAACTAAAAATATCATGGCTACCTCATTTTAGTTTGGTAACAGTTCCTCACGTTAGGAACCTCTTGGCCTTACGCATTTCCAGTTCTGGTGTCCAGTATGATTATCTATATCTTCTGACTTTCCTCTTCTCTACGCTTAACCAGTTGTGCCACAGCTGGAGAAACTGAAGTTCGCTCCAGCACTACTCCTGCACGCCAATGCAGTACATACATCATTTATTGTCTTCCACAAAATTGTGGGCGAGCTTGCATCAAACAGGCACGGGGTTCTCACAAAAAACGTATGAATAAGTAACCGCAAAAGAACAAATAAAAGAATGTGACAAACCCAAACTGTGGGACACACTCAGCCTGCTGCAGGCGTAACGCCTGAATGGCCGGTGCAGATAGCTCGATTCAGTACGATTGCCTCTCTGCCTGCAAAACCTCCAGCCAAATTTTCCTTCACATGTTTATTTTAACCTCCTAGGCAAAGCGTTTGGCAAATATTGCTCAGAAGAATAAAACTCTTTCACTGGTAGCTTCAGCATTGCTTAGTTAAAGGTCTGTACACTCGCTAAGAGAAATTCTGCAAAGCGGAGATGCAGAGATGATGAAAGAAAGCCTTGGCCCCAGCTATAAACAAAGAACAGAAAATTCTCTAAAAATGAAAAAAACGTTAACATTCAAGAAACAGTGGGCTATTTTTTAAAGTTTTAATAGGCAGAAGCCTAGCTCATGAATTATCCCCCACTCCTTGATAAAACAATTTTGAGACAGTAAGCCCAAGAACGACACAGTACTTTGAGGGTTCTTCTCCACCATATTTTACAGCCATAGTTCAATACCAGCCATCCCATAAGGCTGACTAAATCCCTGAGAAACAAACATGACACAGAACAATAAAATTTTAAATTAAAATTTTTACAATTACATACTATATGGGTAAAGTGTAAAAATATTCAACACAACTAAAGCATTCACATGTCAAAATCATTCTTGTGTAAAGCACAACACAGTTACTACTTCAGCAGTTAAAAACAAGTTTTATTCATCTCAAGATGGAGTAAAAAACTTCAACCTCAGTCTGAGGAGTCAGACAACTAAACTTTAAAATTTGAACTATTTCCTCTGTCTTTAGGGGAGCGAAAACAACCAACATCAACAAAACACAGAAAAGCAGACGCAAAGTTTAGATCCCACAGGTACTATTTTAAAGTTGGTTAATACTTCTGGGATCGCTCTTTTAGGGACATCTGACAATTCGGATAAGAAGTCACCAAGTACTGCTGCATTTGGGAAAAGAACCTCCATTATCATGATTGTTTAAAAAGCAACGTAAATAGTTAAATACTAAGGTAAGCTCTGCTGGGAACACAAATTAGAGTCCACAAAATATAAAAACGGCAAAGAAAGGTTTTGTTACAAAAGGATAATTATGTGGACTGCTAATTGCACTAATTAGTATTTTGAGTGATAACACCTCTTAGAGTTGTCTAAAATACGTCAACATGTACATTGTAAATCTGTGCTTGAATTTGTAAATAAGAAAGCAGATTAATGGAAATAAAGACAAAATATATTTATTAGTATTATATCTGATGCATCAAACAATAGGTAAACAACCGCAAGGTGTTGAAAAAATTATACAGTATGTTCAGCGTCAAGGCTTTGAACATAAAGTGTAGCACATTGGGTAAATGAGGAAAAAAAGTTACAAATAGGCAACAAAAAAAAGATTAGCTAGTAGTGATACTGAACTGAGGAACAGGAGCACAAATGACTTACAATTCTAGATAGAGTAACTCTTTATTATATTTCTAAAAGCTTCAGAGACTACAGACAGATGCAATACATGCACCACAGAGCTTAAAAATGGGCTTTGCAATGAGAAGAAGCTGTAGTACCAAAACTGACAAAGAAATTTCATAAAAGGGTGCAAGAACATCCATTGCAGGAAAAACAACACCAGGAAAAAGGCAAGCTCTCCCCAAACTAGGAATCACAGAGCAGCCATTCATCAACTGCTAAAAAGCTGCTGAAACCCTAGAAATAGAATTGTTCTTCAGAAGAGTCTCCTAAGAAAATTACAAAACGTGAGCTCCAGGGCCAACGCCCCACAGGAAATCCCACGTGAAGAACTACAAAAGCCAACTTCAAGAGATGACAAAGTGCAACTTCCGCTGCATTTCCACTACCCTCGTTTTTCAAAAGGAGTTAAACCCTTGAAATAATAGTCCGTGAAAATTACATGGGAAGAAACCAAAAAATACAGAGCAAACCCGTTTGCCATCTGCTGCTGACGCCAGAACAGCACATGGGATGGCAGAACCACACAGATTTAGCCTGGTGACGACAACAATCCATCCCGTGCAACTCCCTCTCACTCCGAAACCCTCTGGTGACACCAAAGGAATACTGGGAGCTGTAATTCCACCTTGAACTACGGTTTCTGCTACTTCGAGATCACACAGAGAGATCAGTCACTGCAAACTGTCAAGAGGGGCAGAACATGACTTTCATAGTATTTAAATAAATTATAGCTTCAGCGAGGCTAAGAAGGCTGGAAGCTTCACAACAGCACATCTGAAGCAGTTCTGCACGAAGGGAAAAGAGATACGAGTGAGCGACAGTCCATGCACCTAGAGCAAGGAGACTGGCGAATTTTCATTCATCAACATTTCCTATTCTTCAGAAGCAAAACCATTTTGTGCAGGAGAAAGCAATCTGAGAACTTCTGAACTACAAAGTCAAAGAGTCCATAGTTGTTTCGAAAAAATCTGAAACTTTCCACAAAAAGCCCAAGACTACTAGTAGCAGTAATCAGCAACTAGTCCTTATTTTCAGGAGATTTTCTAAGAAGGTCTGAAAGATCCTATCAGCAATGTCACGCTCAGCATCATTCACACGTGGAGGGAAGTACGAAGAGCTCATCACTCTGAGAAGGCAGGTTTCTAGGGAACGGCCATGGAGCGTCTCCTTGGATTTCAATTAAACGCAATCTCCCACACTTGCAAATGTCAGAATATACTAATACCCGAAATATCAAAATATAGCGAATTACCTTGTTTCTAAAGCTTATTAAACAACAGAATTTAAAAATTAATCTAAAAATGATTCGGCTGTACAAGAATTCTTGACTTTTGTCAATGGAAAATTCAATAAATGAACTAATAGATTTCTTCTAAACAAATATCTGAAATTCGGTAATTGATTTGCGACTGGTGAAATGTTATTTCCATTCTGCAGGAAAAGCACCTTGCTTTCAAAAGCTCCTTAGAGACCGTGCAAGTTTTCAGGATGCTACCCCAAATATACTCTCTTCTGCATCAATACACCTTCAATTCCGCAAACGCAATATTCTATTTAACTTTCAGATGCTGATGAATACGTGAATTTTAATCATAACTTTTCACTTTTGTTGGGTTCCCTCCCCCCCCTCCAAGTTATGAAATTAAGGACCCGAGAATCTACTAAAGGTATTGGAAAGTATAAAAGACTTAAATTTGCTTTAGCCAAAATCCTCACAGGTCACATTTGTATACATTACCAGCTTTAACTGTTCAGTCTTGAATATGAAAAAGGCAGTCAAAGGGCTGGTTTGGGGTTTTTTGTCTTGTTTTGGTTTTTTGCTTGTGGGGTTTTTTTTTGTTTATTTTTCTTTTTTTAAGGTATGAACAAAGTCATACGACCGTATTTAGGTACCTCACATATCATTCATGAGATTGCACCGTTATTCTTTAATATTGCCATTTTTCAAGTGTCATCATATGTGAGAAATTAAGTGTATAGTTATTATAAACATGAAAGAAACTCCAATTCATATTTATAAAAATGGAAATGACGTTTACGCATGTATCATATACCACTCATTTTAATATTAAACCACAATTAAAATCAGTCAATTCTATGAAGCAAAAAGCCTTCCATAAAAATCCAAAGGCTCAAATTCTGTTTTATCCCAGAAAGGATGAAGCTCCTACAGAACTAAAAATATCCCATTGTAATACTATGGGTCAAAACTCAACCACTGCCCAAGGCTCCCACCCCCAAAATAATGTGGCTTCATGTGAGGCAATGGAAGGACATGAGCTATTCTGCCATGTATATGGCTGGACGCAGCTCTACGATTTTAATTACAGATTTTTCTTTTGTCATTGAATGTTTTAATTACTTTTAACAGAGAGTTAAGCAGGAGAACTGAGGTGATATCTGTAGGCTAAATCTCTCTTGGCCTGCTGAGTGCTGACTGTGCTTTCTGCCCTGAGCTGGGATGGATACTCATTATATAGAGGTCTATCTTAACAGGTTTGATTAAATCATCAATGAGTTCTGGAAAACGCCCCATTTTAATTTGCCCAAGCATACTGAGGAGAAGCTGGAAAGAAAATGCAGTCTTCAGGCAAGGCAGGGTAAGAAGCAGCCACCGACCGCAGGCTTTTTTTGCTGCTGTCTCTGCAGTTGACTGTGGACAACCTGGCTGCCGCAGCTGTGTAGTGTCACCTTCCCAAACACCGATCCTCCAGCCCATGCTGGACAACCACGAGGTAAAAACTCAACATCACCCACCACTGTCACTTGCATTCTACAACTAACGACCACTCCACCACACGTACTGGTGGTATTTCTACATTTACTGTGGGCAAACCTGACGATGAAACATAGTTAATATGAAAGCCATCAGGTTCTATGTTGTTTCTATCTGACTTTAATTTGTATTTTATTCTATCTTATTGGTTTGATATTTAGTTAACAGAACAAACTCAAACATTGTTTTCTATTTGTCCCCTCCAGGCCATAGAAGAGGTCCTCCATGACCTGAGGAGGTCCATGTCAGATACCTGAAACACAGATGCCTTTAACTGGTATTCCATGGTATCGGTCCCACAACTGCTGCCTCAATGAAGACACTGATGGTTTTTTAAGGAAAGTTGTCTTTCACATATATCATTTAATTGAATAATAAAAAAAAGAGCTCTCTAAATTCTGAGGGCTGTTCAATTCTGAGGCTACTCGATCTAAATAGGATCCTATTTCAATTTCCCGTAAGTTCCCACATCACTTTTTTTATACCTGCCCGATTAAAACTGCATAGCAGGATGAATGCTTTCAAAACAGAAGGGAAAAAAAAAAGGTATTTTTAATGCTGCTTTACCATTAGCAATAAGTGAAACTACAAAAATAACTAAATGTTTGGGCTGTACACTCAATCAATTAAAATTTTCTATTATATATTTGCACCTGTAATAAGCTTGGTTTCTTAAATCAGAAAAAAGGTTCCTTTTTCTGAATTCCACTAGACTCATAGAAGAGATGTTTAGTATATTCATACTTCCCACTTTTTTTTTTTTTTTTAAACCCAGCAGTATTCCTGAAAATGGTAATATACTATGGTAATGGAGACATCATAGACCAAGTTTTGAATGGTTCATTCAGGAAACCAGTTTGGTTGCTGGAAAAAAGCTGATGTTTGGCATCCCAGCTGTGATAACAATTCCTTCTCACCTTTAAGCGTATCAAAGCCGCTCAGGGTGGGATTCAGCTTAAATGTAAGCATCCAGCACCATTTCTGCTGTACCTGCTGCTCAAAGCCCAACTGAAAACCTCATGGAACAGCAACTGAAACCTATGTGGAAGACAGACATTAAAAACCCACTACCTGCTTACAACCAGGCACCTGCAGCCATCTTTCAATTCTGTATTCCATTAACAACAACAAAAAAAAGCTTTTTTTTTTTTTCCTTTGTATGCAACAATAATTTTGGGGAAAAAAAAGCGCTAACATTTTGTATATGGATATTAGAAATTCAAAGTGGTTTGCAAGAGCTAAATCTTCTTAAATATAGTATTAAAATACGTTTAAATGGACATAGACCTCTATATTCTCAAACACAAAGTTGTCCGGGCAGGTCAGTCACTTTTAGGGCTCGCTTATGTTTTTGATATAGATTTTTTACACAGATTTTAGCGGAAGCTTGATTCTGCATGTAATCCTTAACTTCTAATCATCTGCTAGATAAGATGTATACAAAACATCTATATAAACCATATGGTGGTGTGAAAACGTGGAACTGAACTGAATGAAATGCAAGCTCTTGCCTTTTCTGAACACATCTGTTGCTGTGGCTTCTGCCGGGATCGCACCAAAAGGGCTCCCACATAAGCAGGACAGAAGGCAGGAAGCGTTTTGCACATGCTGTGCTAAGGCTGCAATTAGCAGATTCAGAGGCCACCTGTCACGGGGCCGAGCGGCACACAATTCCAGGGGACAGGCTGGGGGAAGCAAGGCCAGGTTTCAGGAGATGGGAGGCGTGCTCCCTTTCCTCTCCCGACAGCGATGAAATCTCTCCTTCCTTCTCCCAGTTCTTCCCAGCACACCCACTACTCAGGGTCTCTGCTACCAGGTCCCCCGCGTACGTGACGGGGGACTGCTGCATCCTAACATTTAGGTGATCTATTTTTAAAAAAAGTTACCCAGAACCGTAGAAGAAATCTGAAGTGTTCTTCTCAAGGCAAGGTACTGCAGATCTCATCGAACCTCGTCTTTTTTTAATCTAAAGAAACCCCAAACAAGCCACATTGGGGCTTCCCTAATCACATAATTAAACACAGGATTTTTACTGTGACATTCTCCATATTTGCAACGATGAACTTTTGCAGTACATACAGAACAGGACAGAAAAATCATTCCTCAAGTTCAGAAGTGATGAGCTTCTACCCTTTTGGGCAAATCTTAGCTTTGACAGCTGTCAATTTTTCCCTCATTATAAATGGGAAAAGTACAGATATCGTGAAAAGGCCACTTAAAAGCAAAACAAAATAAAGGAATGCAAATTTACATTGGAGTTAAGCAGCTGCCAAGAAGAATGCTCAGAGCCTACTAATCTTCTGTTTATTACTCGTATGTTCTCCGCTTTGCCTCAACAGCGCGTCTGCAACACTGAAAACTTCGGAAAGCGTATTTTAAAAGCCAGCTTTGAGTACTGCGAGCGTGAGTCAGACGTAATTTACATGGCTGAAATTTCACTAAATAACTTTAAAATGATACCACCATAAACCTTGTCAGGAATACTTATTTTCGGCTTCTTCATGTATTCAGTTACTGTAATCCTGAGCCCTCTACCAACAGGAATAAATTTCACATGATATTAAGAGTGACGCAAGGCTACCAGCAGTCACTTTTTGGAGCACAGATGCAGGAGAGTGTGATCAATACAACGGCGCATAGGAAGTAAGTGACAGCGCTGAGAATACGGCTCAGCCATTTGAGCCCCGGACCTTTCACCACAGACCATATGCTCCCCTGGCATCCCAACACGTCTTTAACAACCAGACAACCTTTTCCCACACGGATTTTGTTTAGCCAGACTGCTCCAAACACACCTCCTTTTTTCAATTAGCCACGCAAACACGAGAAAGTGGTCACAGGGCCCTGATGTCTGTTAATGACGCGCCGAAGAAAAGGGCCGAAAGCTCAGAAAAATAAGAAAAAAAAAAAAAAGCTCTTCCTTCTGGAAGATCAAGTCAAGCTTCAACATGGAGGAAAAGTGTTCAGAAGGAATTTTCAGAAGGAATTTGCACCGTTATCTCTCACATTAACTCCTCGAAGCCTCGCGCATCGAGAAGCACCATTCCTCTCACCCCGAAAGGGGCGAGAAAGGACCACAAAAAAAGCTGTTCGCAGCCTCACAAATGCTCCCATCGCTGCAGATCACACAGCAGCGGCTTTCAAGAAGAATCAAAGAGAAAGAACTTCTGTCCCTCTCCAAAGGAAAAGTCAAGGCTCCGCTATTCCTAGGAAAGTCATGGAGATGTGACAGGGATCCATTGCCCTCTAGTGAGGTGCAGACACCGTACACTCAGGTGCCAAATTCTTATTGTTTAAAAGAGCTATTCTCATGCTAGGTTAAGCAGGCATCACGCTTACCTGTGCAGAAGAGGAAACCCAAACAATAAAAGATATTTGTAAAGCATGAGTTAACTTTGAAGACTTGAAGAAAGGGCAGAAAATCTTTTTTTTATCCCCTTTTTAAAAGAACAGATGTGCTTTATTATCTACCGTAAGGTAACAATTAGTACTGCTCTCGAAGGCAGGCAGACAAACCTGTGGAGATTTAAGTTCTTCATCTGATGACCAGCCATTCTTCTGACAAACTCAAAGTCCATTCAAAAAAATCACCAATTTTCTATCCACTGAAAGAGTAAAACAACATGAATTTGGGTTGATTTTTTTGGACAGTCTACATTGACCAACCTATATTTTGAGACATTAATTTCGTATTTTTGTCTTTCACTGAGTTGTACTTGTTGGTGTACAAGCTTACTTCTACTCAGTGAAGACCAATATTTAAAATATGTGAAAATAAACCCCAGCAGTCTAATTCGGTATTTTAAGCACCAAAATACTAGTATTCATTAAAGCATTAATTTCCAGAGATGCTAGATAATCCTACTTTGAGACTAATTTTTCTTTTTTCAAACTATGTTGATATCTGATATTATTTAGACAGCACAGTGACAACCATGCAAAACGTATTCGGCTTTGAAAGTCTTTTTCTTAGATTTAGAACATATTCATTAAAAAACTCTCCTGAATTGTCCGTCCTTACTTTATTTGTAACAGGAAAATGATAAAGAGCAGTAAAAATTAGCCATATGATGTTTCGCTGTGCATAATTATGGTATACATACTTGTCTAACACCTTTGTTTAAAACGGCGTTGAGTCCAGGCTCATGGTTCTACTCGAAGAATGGCAACAAAAATTCACCCTCACCTTTATTCAACAAATTCAGGTTTGTCCTTTTAGCTCCAACAAGGCAGTTTTCACACGGCAAACGTACGTTAAACCCACAGACCAACCTGGGTATAACTCTGCTACCTCCTAAATCCATTTCACAATTAATGTACCAATTCCTGTTCCTTTCCTCAGCCGATGTCCACTTCCCAGGACACACAAATCACTACCAAAAGAGTAGGAATCTTACGTGACTGCAGCGTCGATGGAGGCTCGCTACTGCTAAGAAAGTGGGAAATGCTTATTCAAGCCACACGTGCACATTCTGGTCAGCTTACCTTTGAGTTCTGGTCTATGCAATGTTAACTACCAGCTTACAAATACAGTAGCCTGGTTATACTCCTAGTCCATCGCAGTGTTACAATATCAACAGGGAGTTTTCAGACAGCTCAGAACGTTTGCCTCGTCTCTTTAGTATTTTATTTCTCATTCCACGCAGACAACATTTATTCCTTCCGGCATGTAACTCATCTCAAAGTGAAAATAGGTATATTACAATTGCTTAAATATCTTTTTAAACTGGTATCTTTAAAAACAGCTGTTACATACGCACAAGAGTTTAATTGCTGAACAATGAAGGATGATGGTACAGCAGCTAGACATGGGTGATAAACCCCACTCTTCAAAGATTAAATTAGATATAAATAATAGCAAGATGACACTTCATAGTACCTTCTAAAAACTCTTTTATTAGGCTATAATTCGGGACAGAATTAACACAATCTAGTGTTCAGAGACTACAGCTGGAACAGACTTCTAATCCCAACCCTGACGCTGATTTCAGCAAGTTATTCAATCTCTCTCAGATGCCACTTGTCAAATGACGTATTTTTTTGACTCTTAAGTCACTATGAGGATGCATCAATCGATCCAGCTTTGAAATCATTAAAAAAAAAAATCTATGAAAGATAACAAACAAATTAGGCACTCTGAAGGTATCATAAAGTAGAATAATTACAGCAAAGGATAACAACCTAAGCATATCAGGATGGAACTGGAAGAAAATCCATAAAACAGACTTTAATTACAGCTGCTATCATGTAGTTGTGTTTAAAAATAAAAATAAAAAAAGAACAAAGTCAGCGTGTTTGGCTCTCACGTCTAACACTAGAGACAAACCTTTATCTATAACTTTTTCAGGTAACAATGAGAAACCCATTATAAATGATCAAAACCATGGAAGTTGCTTCTCATTGCAGCCAAAGATAGAGTAGAGAACACAAAAGATCTAAACAGTTAAATGTAAGACTTGCTTACAAGCAAGGTATTATGCTCAACATCAGCAAGAGTTGAGCTTACCTGTTCCAGTCAAGCACTGGAACTAGCTCCCCAGGGACGTGGTGGTGGCCCCAACTCTGTCGGTGGCTGAGAAGTGTTTGGGCGGCGCTCTGAGATACATGGTTTACAGAATCACAGAATGTTAAGGGTTGGCAGGGACCTCTGGAGATCATCTGGTCCAACCCCCCTGCCAGAGCAGGGCCACCTACAGCAGGGGGCACAGGATGGCATCCAGGCGGGTTGGGAATGTCTCCAGAGTGGGAGACTCCACCACCTCTCTGGGCAGCCTGTGCCAGGGCTCTGCCACCCTCAAAGGAAAGAAGTTCCTCCTCTTGTTGAGATGGAACTTCCTATATTCGATTTTATACCCATTGCCCCTTGTCCTATCACTGGGCACCACTGAAAAAAGCCTGGCCCCCTCCTCCTGGCCCCCTCCCTTTAAGGATTTGTAAACATTGATGAGATCAACTTCTGGGTTGATGAGTTTAACTTCTGGGTTGCCCCATGGAGTCAGGAGCTGGACACGATCTTTGTGGGTCCCTTGTAACTGGGGACATTCTACAATTCTACATCTACATTCTACAATTCTATCATCTATCTCAAGAGCACTAGCAAAAAAAAAATAAAATCATGAAATCTAGAAAAGCATAGGCATTAGTCGCTGAGGAAGAGAAGCTGCTATTCCTACTGATAGATTTTTCCAAACAGTATAAAATTGAGATGTTTGTCTTGATTTTCATGTTGCCTGCAGCGCCCTGAGGAACAAAAACCCACCAAAATGGCAAATTTTTTTTTTTTCTGCTGTTGCTTTTCCATTCAGTGAGGTTTGAAGCAGAAGCGATAATTCTGTTTGTATTCCTAGAAACACGACATTACATTGGCTCACATTTTAAAGGTTATCTTTGAAACCAAAAGAGTTCCAAATTGATCTTTTCGAGCTAATGCATACTTCTTCATGGATGGGGCTTAAGCTCATGAGAAGTTCCACTGTTTGAAAAGAGAGAATAAGCAAGAACTGATTATAAGCTTCTGCTCATGAAGCTTCCACTCACTTGCCCCTGCTTCCCTCCCCCAGTTTTCTGCCTGATACAAAAAGAGAACCCTGGCAACCCAATATATTTGGTCAATGTGAATTTTAACATCAGCACTGTTTTGTATGATTTTTATCATATAAAGTATAACCTACATAATGTTTAATTAAACACGCGACTACAGAAAAGAATTCAGATTTCCTCATTCCAATATTCTACAAAATTATTCCTCTACTGGCACCTCTAGATAATTTATGAAAACTTACAGTCGATTTATTTCATGTGACACTAGTAAACAAATTAATGTAGAATTTAATTGCCTTTGTCTCTTCAACTCAGAACTGCCTTTTAGTGATATTTATCTGAAATTATGATCTACAAAGAAAAAACCTGTTATTGAGTTTATAAAATTGATCATGTTTAGAAGTTGACAACTGTCACAATTATTAATCTGATTTTATTTCTCAGGGAAGAAGCATACTTGATCAAATATTTCTGCAAAGAAGGCTGTTTTTATGCTGTCTCATGTTTCCTGCAGTATTGTGCTTGCATACGTTTTTTCTAGATTTATTTATTTATTGCATTTGTATAAACTACTCTTCTTTCTTGCAAAGCATACCAGAAGCCCTTTTTTAAGCAACCTTTTTCTCAGTGAACACAAAATAATCAAATCTTCATAACACCTGATCCATAACTAATGTTGAAAAACAAACAAAACAACTAAGTAAAGAAAAAAAATCCTTAATCATTATTATATAATGCATATTGCCTCTGCAGTATTAGTAAAAATCATTAAAAAGTCCCAAATACAAATATTAGTGTACAAAACTAACAACAACCCATCTGGCTTGCATTATCTAAAACAAAGTTTGGATCGTGGTTAAGTTGAAAAATTATGACAACATGAACTATGCATTCCTGAAAGACCCATACATTTTCAAAATTCCTGTCCGTTTAAAACTTACTTTCAGCTATACTGAGTTACACGCAGAAAAACCCTATACAGGTACAAACAATTCTGCTCGGACATTTCCTTTGTGAAGTATCTCTAGCACATAACAAAAAAAAAAAAAAAAAAAAAATTTAAACTGAAGATACAAATCAGGTATGAATGCCCCAAGCAGGACAGAGTTAGGTTTTAGGTTATGATTTTTACCTGAAGGTCTTCCCTTCCTATTTGCTTATTTTGAGATTTACAGCAATAGAAATGCATTTGAATCTGGAAATGAAAGTTTATTTTCTTTAAGGAAAATAAACATGCAGACTGGAGGATGGGAAAGGAAGCAGGCAAAAAGAAGGCTGTCTGGATACTTGCCACTGTGAATATGAATGGACTTCAGTAAAACATAGCTCTTTTTGCCTAGAAATGTTTTTTTTTTCTTTTTAGGACATAATTGCCATAGCCTAGAATTACTGTGGATTCTATGTGTGGGCATGAGAAACGCATTCTCAGGCTTGGGACTCCCACCTGGAATCTTCAGGGAAGTCCAACAGGGATACAACAAGCCTATATAAACAGGACAGCTCAGGCTTTCAGACAAATTTACCTATGCCAAAATAACCCCGTAATTGACATCTTGTAATTAAATACTTCATGAGCATATGCATTCATGTTAATTTTCCAGTTTCCTAAAACCGGGAAAGCACCATTTCTTCTGCTGGCCAAACTCAGGAAGAATCACAGCAATGAATTCCGGGTGTTGCCAGGCGAAGCAGCAAAAAGCCTTTTCCTCCAGTCTAACGCCCCATTCACACTCACTCTCCCTTCTTTGGGGCGCGGTGCGGAAGGAGAAGAGGGAGGACTCGAAAAAAAAAAAATCAAACTTCAGGTATGCCTACGCTGCTAATGCCAGGGTGTAACTGCAGACAGACAGACATGACCTAGTTTTAATCTCACGAGCTTGGGTACAAACAGCAAAGAAAAAGGCAGCAGGAAAAGCTCCCGTGAGTGGCGAGAGCGTGTTGGAGCCTGTTGTGCGGCGGGTTTACTGCTTTTTGTACCCAAGCTAGTTTGAGTACGCCTAAATACGCGGCAGTCACACCTCCGAGGCCCACAGCCGAGCACCTGGTGCCGTCTCCTCTCCCAGCGACCCGATGATCCTGAAAGAAATGAAGACCCTATGGAAGCACAGCAGAGGTGGACTTCTGGCAGGCAGACAACAAGGCAAGCTACACATTTCCAAGCTTCTTATAAAGTCAGTCAACCGCTCGGCTGAAAACAGATCTGTCTCCCAAAGGCTCCTGTCAGAGTTTTTTTCTTCCTATTTCCTTCTGAGACGTGGCTCTGCTCTCCACGAGCTACCAAGAGCACTGCAAAAGCAGAAGGTAACCGCCAGCTTTTTTATTTTCTTCTTCTCTCCTATCCCCAGCCATGATCCCATGCACGAAACGCGTAATGGCCATCTCCCACTGATGAACTGCGTACTGACAAACACTAAAGAATGCCAAGATGCTTAAGCCCTTTCCTTAAAGTATTAGTACAACGTTCAAGTTTCTGGGCCAGGAAAGTCAAACGACTCAGAGAAGGAAAGATCACAGGGAAGGAAGAAGCCCACTCCTCCCTTTAGAGTTTGGTAAGTTTATATAGGGAAAAGTCAAATTAGTTCAATGCAAACTAAACTGTTCCTGAAGACACCATTGGCTGTTTGGGCCAAAGCTCTCCCAGATTACTTGCTCGGTCATCTTAATGCTACCACGGAAAAAACCAAAAAATGGGCTGATGTGCCGTTACACCAAAGCCTTAAGAGTTGTGTCTGTCTGGGGCATCTCTCTCGCGGGTTACAGTGACAGCCAGGAGACATTTCACACGGGCCAAATCGGAGACTACAGCCGTGCGACAGACTGACGGGCAACTGCCAGGCTAAGAAAACGGTCACAGGCAGGCTAAGGGAATGAGCCTCTTTTCAAGTAAGTGCTTCCAAATAAAAACACCACCTATTCTCATCCACAGGGACTGAAGAAGTACTTGCAGTATCAGTACACCGGAGTAAGGGCACCAGATTCCAGTAACGACAGCAGTATCCATTCAAGCACTCTAAAAAGACAGCTCTAGGTAAAGAAGCGATCCAGAGGCATTTTCGTAAAGTATTTAATAAAACCCAGAAGGTGGATGAATGAGGATTACCTCATTAGCGCATCTGAACTTTTCCTGCAAAAGGAAAATAAACAAACTACCAAACAGGAAAATCCCTCTTTATTCCTTACAGAGACAAGAGAAACCTGCTCCATCTCAACGAAAGCTGTGTTTACAAAAAGTCTGCGTTCAGTCATTCATCCAGCCGTGTACGTTTCCAGCTTAATAAGGAACCACAGCACAATGCCAAGTAATAGCATTTTAGGTTTTTTAATCAGAAGTATGGATATGGTCAAGAATCAGACCCACCAGGTAATAAAAAGGAGCCAGCGTACCTTCAGTTTCAGAAAGGTCCTGGCAGAGCAGACCTCTGAGTTTACAAACACATCTTCCAGATGCAGTCTGTCTTTCCTTTTCCAAATTGTTGGGTCTTTATGAAAAATTTCTATGTGTGTGTTATATAGTACGGAACACACCACCGGCGATTGAAAAGTCTTGTCAGGCTCTAATGGTATCTTGTCATGCAATTGCATTACTTCATGACTCGAAGTGTTGGGAGGTGAGGTTATTTACCAACCACAACATCATGCCACGTTTGCATCCCGGCTTTGCCGGGAAAAAGGAAGGGCTCGGCTGGCTGTTATTCATCGTGGCCCTGCAGCACCCGAACGCGGAACGGCAAGGAGGGAAGGTGATGCACGCAGGATACTGGGAACCCCCCTAACGTACCCGTGATCCTCGTTAAGCCGGAGCACGGCCCACCGGCAGGTTTTCTGTGATGTTAGCGTTCACCGAGACGCACGTGAAGGACTTGTCACACACCTGGGGTGAGCCGGACCGAGACAGAAAGCCGAGCCTTCTTTACCCATGAACTTACAGCCAGCACAAGTCAGGAGAAAAAACTTCTCCCTCTATTGGAAACATCCAAAACTTCTAACAGGCAGGTGAACTTCAGACACAGTCTTGTGCAGTCTCTTGAAGCGAGTAACACAAAGATGTATCTCGGGCAATAAACACTAGCGTGTGCTGGAGAACTTTCAACCTGCTTCCTCAGTATTTTGTTATTCCAAATCTAATCTGAAGTCAGACCTTCGTTCTCCTCTGCATTCTCCTAGAACAGGCAACAGCAACTTTCTACCACTTCTAATCGCTACACACTATTTTGCTGTATCTGAACAGTACTACCCTTGGTAGTAATTTTTTTTAAACTGTGGGTGGCTGGCCCAGCCATCACTTTGTACATGCATACTGGTTTACGAAAAACTTTCCCTAATATTCCTTTTGCAGTAAAAAGCTTTGTTTATAGAAGGAAAAATTCCAAATTGAGACAACCTTACTTTAATGCCAGAAAAACTTCCTGCACTGTGCGGTGAAAAAAAGGCAGAGATGAGTAAGCTACTGTCTCTAACTAACCACACATCAAGTAAGAAAACACGATACCATGAGTGGGACAATACAGACGCTCTCCAGCTTGACCAGTGAAGCCTGGGACGTGTTGGGTGACCCTGTTAGGGTGTGTTATCCTGGACACAGGCTAAAACAGCATATTCTTCCAGGTTCAGAGCAGCCTGGGGCATCTTCCTTGCACCCTGCTGAGTGGCAAGACGTGCCAAGGGTTCAGACTGCCTTCTGGAACAAGCTAAGGACGCCCAGGAGTACAGGACAGCTGCAAGGAGAAGGAGCAAGGAGGTACCTGCAGAGCCTGAGACACATGGATGAGAACATGGAGACTGCTCTCCCTAAGAGCCAACAGATGGAGAAAGGTGGCTTCATAGAGGAGGCAGCTCCTAACCTTGGCTGCTCGTCAATCAACTACCAAACCCAAGTTCATCATCAAGGACGGTTTCATTCCAAACTTACTGCTAACAAAGCGGGCTCTAAAGGAAGACAGTTCAGAAAAAAACCCCAAATTATTTATGAGTACGGATACTATGACTTTTACAGAACACAATTGTACCATGAAATATTCGTAAATGATACCTTGAAATGCCAGATACAGGCAATTTGGCCACATCCACTTGCCCTTCTTACCAGTGCCCAGAAAAATTCAGAAGTTTTTAGAAGCAGATTTCTGGTTTTTTCTGGGGGAAGGGAGAGGATAAACATTATTTTCCCCAAATCCTTTTTACAGATGAACCTAAACACAGCAGGGCGGTATGTCAATCTCCGCTTCTGTACACTAAAGGTTTAACACAACATTTTACATCAATTTTTGAAAAACCTGCAAGGAAAAAAACCAAAACAACACCACAAAACCAAGTGACATTTACCCTTAACTAATGGATTCATCACTGTATCATTATATTTCTGTACGTCCTACACTGCATGTTATATTATGAAGGAGCAAGGCAGCCCCAGAAGGTAACATGCCAAGAGCAGAGAGCATTACAGACCAAATACCTTCACAGTTTGCTGCAGGAAGAACTTTCAAGCGTCGGGAGCTTCCTTGCAAGGAACTGCTCACCTTCACAGCAAGAGTCAGCTCAAATTACTGCAACAGCGAGCAGCTAACAGTTACTCCACTTGAGTTGCGTGACTCAGGTTAGCCCCAGTAAGCATAAACTTACAGCCAAAACTGGAGCTCAGGGTGGTTTGATTGGCAGCTGATGAATTTTGCTAATTAATGTAAATTGTGCTAACTCGATACATGGCTTGTGGTTGAATTGCTATTTAGAATACGCCAACAGTTTTATCCACAGACGTGTTTTGCCCCAGACTTTGTATCTTCAATAGGTATAATAAAAGCATGTACAAACACGTGGTTCGGATTAACAATTTTTGCACAAAAATTTGGAGGGGGGGTGTGTAATTTGATACGTTAAAGTATTCCTACAATGGCCAAGGCGTTGCAGCTTTCCTATCTGCTCATTATGCCCCTGATCTTCTAATGCTGAAAAGTAGCACTGCTTAACTAAACCTTTTCACCATTTTGCATTATCTGTATGAATCAGATGAACTCCAATTGTCTATTCTGCAGCCAACCATTGAGA
This sequence comes from Chionis minor, assembly GCA_013398295.1. Classification (NCBI taxonomy): domain Eukaryota; kingdom Metazoa; phylum Chordata; class Aves; order Charadriiformes; family Chionidae; genus Chionis; species Chionis minor. The sequence continues at coordinate 197,869 of VZSF01006625.1, read as the reverse complement.
GTAACGTGTCCAAAAGCTACTAAGAGTAAAAATGACTGACTTCTAGAGAAACATCAGAAATATACATTTGCTTACTTAAAACACAAATGGGTACAGGCTGATCACACAGCTGTACAACACTGAAAATGCCGTCAGAAACTGAAGGGCCTCTTCTGCGGGGAAATGACAAGTCTGGATATTCCTCCTCTTCCCGTCTTTACTACAGGCAGCTCGAAAGGTTCCTCCTGGATTTCTAAATATAGGCCTCATGATCAGATTCTGCATGATAGGTCTGTGAACAGCAGCAGTACGATTTCAGACAGGAATAGCCAAACAAAACACACAACAACTCACAGTCCTCCCCTGAGCCCTCTTTAAGGTCACCACCCGTGGGGACACATCCCAGGAATGTGAGTCAGTGAGCCTAAAGAACAAACCAGAAGCGAAGCAGCCAGAGCTGCAAGGGAGTAAGTGGTAGCTGTAATCTTTATTGCAATGGGGTAAAATAGGGGAAGTGACTTCCAGTTTTTAAACTAGAATATCACAGTTAGGAGGGATCTTGTAAGTAACAAGCTGGATGTCCTCAACTGCAAGGTATTAGTAACACTATTTTCCCCGATCTTCTCCGTAGCAACTAAAACGGACTCAAAGCAGAGGCAAATAACAAATATGTAACTATCAGTTGATATTAGGGAGCTTGCATTTATTAAAAAACCCTAGAAAACAAAAAACAAACAAAAAAAAAAACCCAACCCCCAAACTAGATTTACAGGTCTAGCAAGTATTACTGCATATTTCTGTAAACTTCCACGCTCCTTGTAACTCTATCACTCCGGTAACTTAATAGTGCTATATAGTTATTAGCATCAGAGGAACGTCTCGGCCTGAGTATGTCCAGTCCCCGAGTTAAGCGAAGGAAGACCCTGAAGCCATCTGCGTTTGGGTTCCTCACCCCGAGCAGCCTCGCCAGGCTTGGGGAGCTTCAGCAGGGAGAAAGACTTCTGCTGGCGAGTCTCCGAGCCCTAGTTTGGCATCCTGCTAACCTCACTTTTGCTCATTTCTGTCAAATTCAGTGAAATTCCTGAGCAGAGTAGTTTACTAACCCTTTGTAATCCCCAATAAACAGTTCAATCATTAACAGCATTAACAACCTGTGTAGCACACAACAAATCATTTATGACCCTCCTTTTCTTCCTCCCTCACTGGCTGCGGCTTTTCACCTTTTCTGCTTCTGTTGGTGTCTTACTTCAGCTGAACTCTTTGTTCATTTATTCCTTCTGTTGGGGGTGGGGAAGAATTGGAGTATTTTTCAGTTAGGAGATAAAAAGAATCCTTTTGTTCTGCTCAGATTGATATTTTATCAATTCAGTACGCTCTCCCTTCCGTATTTATTCTGGCCTTATAATCCAAAATGGTCAGAGGACAAATGTTCCTTCACAAGATGCTCCCAAATCCCTATGGCAAAAATTTAAGATATCATTTACTTAAAAATAGAAACTAAGGTCTAAATTGGTAGGTTATATCATTGATCTGGGGCCTTCTATCTGTGCTAGAAAAGCTGTAGAATATATAAATCTAGTAGAAGTCTCAATACAGAAGAATTCACTATTCTAGACTCCTTGTAGAATTTCTCCAAGGGCACAATTTTACATCCTTTCTTGTTTTACTACACTAACTATGAACTTACCAGTGGACAAGACACTGGAATACTCTTCTGTGCACATTTGGCAAGTTTAACGCTTTGTTATATTTTAATTGATTTTTTGGAAAATATGGTGTCATTTTAAGTTTTGCAAGAAGAATGAGGAAACTGCACCCAAACTTCTCATGTCATTATTGAAAAGTCTACGGGTTTGTAATACCGGCACATAAAAAAAAAAATAAACCAAAGGCTATACAAGAGACCAGCACGTTCTCCTTATCGCCACACTGGGTTTTCTCCTTCTAGATCTTCACACAAGTCAAAGATACGACCCTAAAGCAGCGTTCCTTGCTCACGCAAACCTATCCCAAACTCGGACTGCGCTCGAAACGTGCCTGCGTGCAGCAGCGTCTTCTGTCCACTTCAGATTAAAACAATTAGGCATAGACTTTCTGTGGTGCAGAGCACAGCATGACACAGCAACACAGATCACACTGTCTTCGCAACGTTTGAATGGCAGGTTTTTATCTTGAATTACGAAATGCCCATCACCCCGTAACTGCTAGGTTTGTAATATTCCTCTTAAAAGACAAGATGTTCAGAAAGTATAGACCTACCACTGCCTAAATAAATCAATGGCAGGTCTTCCCAGCTGTGTGAAGTTGTAAACTTTGCCAGCACAACCTTGTTGTATTTATGAGCGGAAGACAGTTAATATGGCTAAGCCAGACTTGTTACCAGACAGTAATCTTCACAAGTGGAATTTCATGAACAGATATGAACACAATTAACCCAGGGAAGACCATCCTCTGCAAAACTAGCTCTCACTCAAGATACCTTTATTCTATTTGTGTGTAAACTGCTCCATAAACTGTGTTTTGAATGTGACATATTTAATGAGTGTCTCCGTGACTGCAGAAATGACAAGTTGCCAAAACATAAGGCCCGATTCCCAAACCACTGCAGTCTGCATAACATCCACGTGCTTTCAGGCTGTTGTAGTATTTCTCATTTCCCTCGCTATACAAAGGACAAATGGCATACTCTCAGGAAAAAAGTTCTCAAGTATTCCTATCTGCATGATTTCATCTTGTTTCAACTGCCTCGCATCAGAAGTCAGCTACAGAAACGACAAGAGTTCTCCAGCCTGCCATAACAGCTCCCCTCGGAGAAGAGCCAGCGCCTCCTAAAAGTCAGAAGGGGCCAGTGGAAAGCTGTCCATAATTCTCACAAAAATCACAGAATCACTTAGGTTGGAAGACACCTTCGAGATGATCGAGTCCAACCATAAACCTAGCGCTGCTAAACCACCCCTAAACCAAACCTCTGGTTGTAACCTGCCGAAACACCAGCTCAGCCCCAGGCAGGGGCAGCCCATCCTGCAGTGGCAGAATCAAGGTTTGGCACCGGCCTGAAAAAGGCAGAAGCAAAGAGTCTTATTGAATCAGCTGTACCTTAGCTTAAAAAAAAGGGGATGGCAAGTACTTGTGCACGAGGGCGTGAGGAGGACAAACACGATCTTTCATAACGTGGTAATTCGCAGGCTGGTTATAGCAGTTATGGCTTCAGAAAGGTCGCAACGATGAAGTGCAAGTGCAAGATCCTGCTCTACACATCTGGGATACAGAGAGCGCCGCTCAGGCTCGGGGCTCTGCGGGCAGCCCCACGCCTGTTCGTACTTGCTCAAGTCTTCGCACAGGCATATTCCGTAGCGTTACTGTACGCTGATGCTGACCCTCATTATCACCGGGCGCCAGTATCTGTCAAGCACCCAGCCAGGCCAACGCCGTGCACCTAAAATAACAAGCAGTTTTCTGTGAGAACAGCATCCGAGTGAAGGGTGATGCTCACAACACACGCAAGTCTAACACAAGTCTCAACTGGCACGGGCATGACTGATCTCACAGGCGTGATAGCTTCAGCCCAGCCTGCCTGGCTCCACCTGCTCCGCTCTTCAATACGCACACACCCCACTTTCTCGCGTACGTTCCAGAAGCATTACCAATTCATAGGGTTGGGAGGACAGCTGATTTTTATTTTTTTTTTGGATTATTTTTAAATTTTTTTAATGTTGCGGTTCTTTGGACAAATTCACTGCTGGAGACAAAGGGAAACCCAGCTGAGGAATCTCAGTGGGGTGCAGAGCACAACACCCGTGGCACAGGTGGAGCGATATGCAGGCCTAAATACCCAACTCACCTGCCAGAAAGAACTGAGCCGACAGATTATGACACAACCCCTTTGGCCAAATGACCCTTAACTAATTCTATTAATACTGCCCATGCCCTCAAGAGAGGGGCTAATTCTTACTAAAACGTACATGGATGCAGACAGCAGCATGAGGAAGAAAAACACCCCCCGAAACCAAACAGGTGAGTGAAGTGTTAAATTGCTCCAGTTTATCTGTTGCACTCCTTAATGATAAATTCACTCCAAAAAAAAAAAAAAAGCCAAAAGCTTATTAAAATGTCTATTTCAAGACACGAGGATTCACTTTTTAATCTGCGTGCTCAAAACTCTCGCACACCGTAGCTCAAGAGCAAGAAGACACCTAAAGCAAAACCAGTTTTGAAACAGGCTAGTATCTCAAATTTCCTTCACGCTGGTAGTTCAGCGTTCCCTTCACATCCTGTCCTTCGTTACCTACTGTTGGCTGAAGATAATCTCTTCCAGGCTTCTCAAATGCTGACACAGGAACCTCTGTGAGCGCACTGAACTACTTCCTTTTCTCCTTGAAAAGATTTAATAACCCACAACTTTCTTCTGTGCCCTACTTGTATGTAGTCTATCGTTTTCTTCCTTCTTGTATCAAATCTGCTAAAATAAAATTTTATAGAGTGTCAATTCAACAAAGGAAAAACTATAAAGTTAGTTCTGACAGCTTCCTTTCTCAAAAAATTTAATCAAAAAAGAAAGAAAAGAAATCCTTTACCCTTGAAAAGATGAATTGAATAGCCTTAGGTATTCCATAGCTGTATTTATGAAAAAGTTTTTGGACACTAAACACACAAGTCTCTACAGAAATAGGGAGAGTATTTTGCCCAAGTCATAAACTTCTTTTTCCATGGCACAGAGGAAAATATGCCACCCTCCACGGCTAGATGTAAGCTCACCTCTCGGAGAGGTGCAAGGCCCATCCATCTCAAGGGGAAGCGATGCCTATCAGATAATACTATCAAATGGAGTAGCCTCAAAAAAAGCCACACACGGAGAAACACATGCTATCCAAATTTAGGAGAGCAGTTAACTTCTCTACGGAAACACACAGTGTTCTGTCCAGACATTACTTTAAAGTTTTCTTACCAAAACCATGTTATTAACACTTAATATTGTAATGCTAACAGCAAAATACAGTACTTCAAAAAAA
>VZSF01006625.1:180982-192855 GCA_013398295.1 Chionis minor | reverse complement strand
ACTTCAAAAAAAAAAAAAAAAGAATTAACAGATGACAGAATGTATGACTATTACTTTTCTATCTAGAAAAGGCATTCTACTTTAAAATAAAGTCAAAAGTCATGGTAAATATAAAAAATTATAAAAATTATGAATTATAAAAGTAATGCTAGGCTCCCTGGCTATAAACAAAACCGAGGCCGGCACATTTAACATCTCCACATATTTCCCATTTAATACTTCGTACAGGAATGTTGCAGAAAATTATTATTTTCCTCACTTTTATCCCAAACAATTAAATTTCACTTTAAAATTCTGTATTTTACCATAGTGAGAAAAGCATCTAACAAAACAGATTATTACAGATTAATCCAGTTGCTGAGCATGTATTTATACTTCATGCAGAACAGGCACTTTCATTTTGTTAGGTTCTCCTCCAACCCATCTGAAGTCAGATAGTCAATTGACCAGTGTATTACTATATAAAATCTAAATAAACAAACAAATCCTCTCACATCTGCTTTTCTATCATAAAGCAATTATTTATTAACATATTTTTCCTCAAATGCTGAATCATTGGGATGAGCAATTCATTGCTACTTTGCAGATAATTTTATTTCAGCGGATTGAACAACCCCCTTTTTCTTGTTTTGGCACAACTGTATCAGAATATTTATTTAAAACAATGTTGTACAGCTGTTGTCGTTTAGAGAAAAACATACATTTAAGTATTTTGGGAGAGGGTTGGGGTGTTTTGTTTTTTTTTTTAAATTTTTTAAAGTCTTGAACTGAAAAAAAAAACAGGAATATAATAGTTAAGTTCATTTCTTGTAAGTGTGAAGATATTCCCTTGCAGCCAAGCTAAAAAGCTAACACAGAATAGTATCAGCAATTCGAATTTAAGCTATTCTATGTAAATTAAATTTAAAAATCAAGTTTCTCTCATCTTAAGAAGTCTCTTCTACTGTTCATCCTAAATTATCACTTTTCTTTTTCTAGTCTTTATTGAACTATCTGAAGTCATCCCCCTGTATGAGGTCCAAAATAATTTTCACAGAAGTCAGTAAAAAAAAAAATAAATCCCTCAGTATTACTACTATTCTGTGCTACAGTAATACCAGGGCTCCAGTTACGATTGACAAATACACAGAAAACACTGTCCAGAAAAGGCACATAAAATAATGTAGCCAGTCACTGAATTCAAAGGGATCAGAGAATAATTCTTAAAATGCAGACTGTTTAATGCTTACAAAATCAACACATCTCGTTCCTACTTCTGCTCAGGTTCCTCAAAAAAATTTTATTCCCATTTCTGTTGAAATACTTAAGCATTAAAAATACACAGAAACTGATGTTATTCAAGAGATACTCCTTTCCTCACTAAGGTGTACTGAATTTATTTCCCATAGCACAAGCTGTACTTCAGACCATTATCTCAAACTAGAAAATGCTAAATCATACTGAAGCTCCTGTTGAATAAAAAACTTTTCTGGCTGCATTCAATGGAAGAACATTTGTCCCTGTACATGTAAATCTAGAAATACTAATCTGAAAAGGAAGATGCAAGCAATTGAAAAAATATTTTTCACATTTTTATTAATTATAAACCCACATTTCTGTTTTTGAAGAATAAATTCATACCCTTAAAACTCCGAAGATACAAGTTAAAAAAAAAAAGTAGTTAAATTCTCTACCAGAATGCATTTGCTCCAGTGTAAAGCTAACAAATGCTAAAATTTTTGGCAACACTTCTGCATTTCTGAATCATTAGGTAGTCAAACTATTTTTTGATTTTGCTTGCGTGATGTTGGATTAGAATAATCCATATAAATCAGTGGTTTCCCCTCACTAGGAATACTGTGTTTACTTCTGGTCATCTGATGTCAAAAGGATGCATAAAAAAAATAGGGAGGTTCAGAAATAAATAACAAAAATGACTTGCATGTACAGCAGTGGATTAGAATTGTTTGCTCAAGAGATGAGTAAGAAAGAATATAGTCAAAGTAAACAAAATAATGGCGAGGCAGAGAAGGCACGCTGAGCATTTCAGTCACCCTTTTCAGAACAGAACGATGGGATGCTTTTCCTAACGAAAACTTAAAACACGTAGGTCTTTGTCAAAGAGATCTGTTTATGCTACGGGAAAGGCAGAATTCTCCGATGCTTCCCTTCAACCAAGACGTGGAGTTTGCAGCCCTGAGACAGAACTGAAGCCAGACAAAGAAGAAAACGCTGAACTCAAGTCATGTATTTAGTTGCCTAGAGACTTAACTCATGGAAACCTAAACATCCAGGCCAAAGTCCTCAAAGATATTTAAGCCCTTCTTTTCTACTGATACCAGTTATCATTTGAAAACAGTGAAGCCTGGTGTCCAAACATGCCTGATGATCTAGACTGTGACAACTTCAAGCTCTTCCAAGTCTAGACAGCAACAGTGACAATATTATGGAATTACTTATATGCCCGACGGTAGTTGGACGCCTATTTATTTCCCCTTTCAAACCATCCCGAGACTCTATTGTATGTAAACGCTGTGATTAAGCAGTACTTTCTAGTCGATACTGTGTGTGAAAATACAAGCCACAGGGCTTCATATTTGTGTCTTTGTGAAGGCTACCAGGGTGGGTTTTTTGGGGTTTGGTTTTTTTGGTTTTTTGGGTTTTTTTCATAAATTGTCACCACCTCTCCTTCCCACTGCTGCCCGTTGCCGGATCTCCTCCCCTCCACCACTGGAAATACTTTTATGTGCAGCCACATGGCCCCTGCTCCCCAAATGCCTCCCGACCTTCATTGCAGCCCCCATTACCTCTGCGCCACCCCCCAGCCTTCACCTCTTCTCCAAACGCCTGCCGTGCCTCCGGCCGCTTCCCTCCCAGCCGCGTCCCCCTCCGCTCCCGTGGCCATCCACAGCCCCGCTCCTGACCACCAACCCCTCTCCCCAAACTCTGCCGCTTCCTAACGCCTCGCTGCTCGCTTCCTTCCTACGCCCACACCGCAAGGCCTCTCCAGCAGCTTTCCGTTACAATCCTCCTCTCTCTTCAAGACAGAAAAACACCATCTTCCCTTAAAATAAGTGTCCCTAACGCCGAATACCACTGCTAACAGCAGGAAGACTTATCCACAGGCAGCACCTTGCAGCTTCAGGGAACTGGCCTCTCCGGTGAAGCAGGCTTCGCCATCCTTTGTTTGCCCCAAAATAAAAATATTTCTGCTTGGTGATGCATTCTGTGAAGTTTCAAGTTTATTTGTGGCATTCCAAAGTGACACGTAGAAAAACGCCACCAAGCTGAGCATCAAACATTACTTCTTAGACCAACTACGGGTTAGTAAGTCCCGAGCTATTTCTACGAGGGCAAAATAAAGTACGTAAGTAAAGCAAAAGCAAACAGGAGAGTCTATGCAAACTGAGGACAGAACAATTACGGATTACACGGGACAGGATTAATGCAGAGATTAAAGTAGGAGTAATTATTTGCAAATTTTTGATGAACATAAGGATTCATATAACCTAATCCTAAAATACCACCTGTCTGTGGAGATCTCTAGTATACACGCTAACCAAATTTTTCCAGACCCGACATTAGGCCATGAAATAGAAGTCTCTATAAAGATCTTTCTTTAAAGACAAAGATAACTGGAGATGCTGTAAGAGATCCTCAATCTAAGGTTCACCAGCTGTCAGCAATGAGTAAGTTTACATTCACCACCCTTACAACAAACATTTTCATATACTGCATATGAATTTTGACTACTATCTACCAAAACACACTAAAAAGCATTTCATTTTTTCTATAATAGCTCAGAAACATTCCAGACATACAGATGCTATAAATAAATTCCAGTGCGTACAAAGTATAATTATTTGCAATAACTAGCAAAAGCTGAATATGAACTTTTTTTTAACTGTTTTGTTAAATGCAATAATATTAAAAAGCAGAATAATATACTTCCAACGGTTCCACTATGGAATAAGCGTGTCTCAGGTTGTTGTATCAAAACCACAACTTAAAAAACAAACTGATTAAAGTTATTTTTATTCAGCATAGATCAATATTTGTAAAAAGTCAATTAACTGCTTTCAAATACAACAAAAAATTGTAAAAAAACAGGTTTGACAAAGTTTATATATTCATTCTCTGACCAAACAACAGTTACTGCTTTGCTAGTTATTATTTAAGAAAAACAATGTAGTTCCTAAACACAGGAATACCTTTACTGGCATAAAGTATGTACATGTTCCTTTCACATTAAAAAAAAAAAAGTGAAAAATATTATCTTTTAATTTGCTGTTTATATTTTAGTTCCAGGGATATGCTCATTAAGTTCTACCTCACCGTGTGTCTGCAGATTCTTAGCAGAACTCTTACATCAGCTAATGACTTGAGTTACAAAAAATGATTAAGACTGATTCACAACTGTGAAGTTTTTAAGGAAAGGAGCATGGGGAAAAGACCAGCAAAAACCACAAGCACAGGAAGAAAGCTAAATATGTAAGGTGATCCACTAGGAATCCACATACCGGCTGATTAAGAAGCTGCCTAACGACCAGCTTTTGGAATCATTACATGGTTAGAACTGCTCATTCCCCAATACCTCTGTGAAGTTAGAACTCATGAAAAATGCAGGTTTAGGGTTTGATCCAGCACCCAAGAAGTTAATAAATATTTTAGCACTGACATCAGTGAAAAGAGAATAGACCCTTTATTTTTTTTTTCCTTAGCGTAAAGAATTTCATATATAGATTTTTAATAATAAAATATCAAGGGCACAAATACTTTATTGATATTTCAAAAAATTACTCACCTTACAGCAGTACTACAATACCCTAAATTACATGCCTAATACAAACCTATTTATAAAAGAATAACAACTCGGCCAAAGTGTGATACAAAAGCTACAACAAAGACATTACAAGAGTAATGTAACTTTCAGAAAAAAAACCATCAACACTACCACAGCGAGCACTGCAACTTTATAGCTAGTACGCTCTGCACAGATGGACAAGTAATTTTTAGAAATGAATCACGCTGCAAATGATTTTACTAATTTTAAAACAGAGGTGAGGAACCAATAGCCTACAGGCCAGATATGGTTTGCTTCTTCAGTTCAGATGGCCTACAGACACATACGCGTTTTATTACTTAATAACACCAAGGCAGACTTCAAGAAAAACCACGCGTTTTTCAAAAGGCTCCAACAATTCACATATTTTTAAGTACGTAATCCTTAAACCCAAACATCAGCCTGAAGTTTAGAGTATTAAATGAAATCTATGTTATTAGTTCGCATCTTTTTTTATTAAATACACAAATTCGTGAGTTATTGTCCACTAAATATAGCATGTTCTTGCTACCCTGAGAAGGTGGGACTTCACAGCCCTCAACGTTTAAATTATCTTAGTAGAGAAAAGGCAACGGTACTTTGAGTTTGGACGACAGCCTACGCACGGGTTGTGGTAGAAGAATTTTAATACCTGCTCCCATACAGAGGAACATACTCTACAGCCCTTACTTAGGACAAAACTTCCACTGAAATCAATGAATGTTTTGCCTCGAAAAGATACAGCCCCAAATATAGATCCCCGTCTTTCACAGACAGCTTCTTTCCAAGTGCAAAGCATTTCGGAATCTGAAAGCGCAGGCAGCATTCTAAATATGAAAAGAACTACAAGTGAAAAAGAATTTATTGAGAAAGAGAGAAATCATAGGCCGCCACTCTACTTTCATCCTTTCTGCAATTATTTGCAGCTGCCACGAACATATTGGTATTTAGTAAACTGAAGGCTGCAGCTTTAATTGAAGTTTGACTGCTATAAACAGTTAGCTGCCTGGCTCTGGCCCGCGCTCTAATACCATCAGCAGAACAGAGATGGGAAGCATAAACAAACCTTTTAACTAGATTACGGTTTCTAAAACGGCCAAGAAACCCTTCGGCAAGAACTCCTGTGTGACAAAATGTTAAAGGAGGAAAACTATTTTGTAACAGTATCTTTAAAAAGCCTAACCTTTCCTAAGATAGTATGAATGGGGCTCTTCTGAGGAAAATGACTTTTAAGTTTTCAAAGGGGACTATCCTTGAGCATCGTGGTCTGATCCTTCACGAAAAAATAAAAAGCCAGAAAACTTTAAAACAAGCGGTTGCAAAACAGAAGGATGTTTTCCAAAGGCTTTTTGTCTTAAGACTTCAAAATGCATCAAGGAAAGTTATGGAACTTGGAAATACCAGCAGATCTTTTAATATCATTTCCTATTTTGAGCAGACGTGCTCAAGAACAACGTAACAAAACCACGTTGCATCACCAATTTACACCAACATGTCTACCCCTTAAATAACTGGTCCTTCTCATCGTTTGCTTTAGCCGAGCTTCTTCCCCATAAAGATGACGAGGGGAAAACGTATCCCCCCCCCTTCTGCCCCCAAGCCCATAAAAGACAAAAGGAAGTTCTGTTCTAAAAAAATCAGCTCGAAACAGATTTGTGACTACTTTGTTTCTCTAATCAATGATGTCATTTGTCCACTTTTGCAGTGTTTTCTTACAAAAATAGCGGATACTAAAAAATTCTTCCTCTCATCGAGGGCCTGGACGAGAGGATCCAGAAAAACTTTTTTCCGTGCTTGTCTTCTACATAAAATAAATAAAATTTACCTTCTTAAGTTGACAGTATGCTTATATAAAAAAATTAAATAGATGCACAAATCTTCATTGCAGAGTCTTAAAAGTAAAAAACTTTAATATATATATATAATTATAAGTAGGTTAGGTGTGAGCTTAGTCAAAATATAAAGCCAGTGCCAGCTGTTTGTTATTTTCAATGCTACAGCTGGAGTCCTACCAAAACACGCGAAATTGGTACTCATTCTGGTGGGACTAATCATATGTATGTATACATACACATGTGCGTATAAATATGTGTGCATGTTTATAAGTATATGTATAAAAGTACATGTGAGATATACAGATAAAAGCTCAAAGGATGAAGACAAACCCAAAGGTTTTACATGTTCTTATAAGGCGTTTAGTGCGTCACAACAGATAACCCTAAATAACGTGTTGGCAATGACCTAGCAGAGCTTAAAAATAAAGTCTAAATTTGGCAAATTGAAATTTAATTTCCATGTTTTTGAAACATTAGGCAGTATGAATGGAAAAATTAGACTATCTATATTTATGATGTGCCAGTCTACCTTCCATTTGGCGGACTTTTATTTTTCTCCTAACTTAGACTGCATTTGTTTCCTTTGGCAGCAGGGTACAAGGCAACGTTACTGCAAACCTCTCTTTATCTAAATGTTGAGAATATCACCATTTGATCCAACAGGATTTGTTGTGTAAACAATTGACAACTGTTCTGGTTCCCTCATTTGGGAATTTTTCTTCGCAAGGCCACGCTACCGATGCTGCAAACCAAGGGCCCCAATATTTAAGATGCTGTTTACATTTCAGATTACCCCTCCCTTCAGTAAGTCACAAAAAAATTTTGGATTTAATGCCACTGAAAATGTAGACTAATCAAAAATTATGAGAATATATATACATTGGGTTTTAATCCTGGGCTTCAATTTTACCTCATATAGGAATAGTGTAATTAACATATTGCTTCTGCAGGTCTTCATTACCAGATATTGTGCCAAGATAATACTTTTTAAAATACCGTTGGCTTACTTTAAAATATTTCCTGTAGAAGAAATAGCTAAGTAAAAAAAGAAAACGGCACACTGAGGAATGGGTAATAAACGAAATCCTTTATTCTTTCTTTTATAAAGAAAGGCACTGGAAAACTCAAAAAGAATTTCCAGATATTTTTGTATTTAATTTTTAAAGTAAATTTAAAGCTCCTGAAACAGATTTCAGAAAAAAGCCCCAAACAACAAAACTCTAAACAAATAACAAAGTGACAAATGCGGCTTGTGCATCTCTATCTCTGTATTGCCCTCTACAACGTTCCTCAGCTCCAACCCAATGAACCAACACTCAAAGGCACTCTCCGCGGTTTGTTCCTTAGTCATTCCCATGGGAAGGACAGGAGGGAATGGCAATTTTCTGCGAGGGGAACACCTGTCAAGCTAGAGATAAACTGAGATGATCACAAAGGTCTATGAATAGCCATCTCACGGTAATGACCGATTCCTGCTGCCATGTGCCAAATCAAAACAACAAGTTAAAGTTAAAAGGCTCACTATACAGATCTTGGAGCCACACAGTCACTTTAATTTTAAGTACTGTATTAAAGTATATATAGATTTTTTTACAATTCTTTTATATACATGCACGCATTTGTATATGTAGCTAAACATATATGCATACACACACTTTGTAACTTTGTAGTCTAAGCTAATCAACAAATTTTACCTCAATTTAAAAAATAGTGCAAAGCCTGGACGATTCATCAAAAAAAAAAATAGATATCGCTATAATAAAGAACTTGGAATTTGAAGAGAGGAAAGGAGTCAGACCTTCTTAGTTTCTTAACTGCTGCTTTTTATTAGCATCCCACTTGGTTTAACTCTAGCTACATAGCTTTCAGGATGCTTTAATTTTTATCTGTCTCCAGTGCTCTTCCAAAATTTTATTCCTAATACAGGCTTCGGTTCCGGCGCAGGCCTATTTGAAACTGATTGAGCAGTATTAATCCACCTAATAGTTCCAAAAATAATTACAAAGAAAAGCCAGCGAAAGCCTGTGGTTTCAAACATTCAGATAACTCTTGAAAAGAATAAGCAGGTCCTTAATGACATGAGAGCATTCAAAAATGCATCCTGTATCTTTTTGTTGTTGGAATCAATGGTAACTTTGACACCCACTTCCACTGGGATAAAACAGAAACCAATACAGGGTCCTTAAAAACCAACCAACCAAAACCAAGCTCCCAAACAAGCCCAAAAGAAGAAACTGAACCCACCACTTTTGAAAAGTTTTAACAGTATTTTTGAAAAGGGAGCTCAGTCACTTTCAAAATTTGTGTCCTCAGCCATTAATAGATGAGATTCTTCTTTTGCAAGCTGCTTTGTGCCTGTGGTCTCTTAAGCCCATAGAAAGACATGCTGACATTAGTGGGGCTCCAGATGGGCACGAGGGGCCACCCACCTGGTCTGCTGCTTTCCAGCAGGAACATCCACGATAAGCACTCGCTGCTGATTCAGAAACTAATTTTGTAGTTATGGACTGTATTCAAGTTACTGATCCTCCACATACAAGGAATAGCCACAAATAACAGTAGGGGGAAAAAAAAAAAATCTCCTGACAAACCGAATTAAATAACCCAGCTGAAACCCAAGGCATTCCATTTTTGAGTGGACTGTTACTTATGCCAAGATCTTCAGTGCTTTTTAACAAGGAGAAAGACTGATCCCTCCACAGCCAAAGAGGAACGGGAGGACTACATGTGAAGAAAAGTTAATTTACTGAAAGTATTGCATCATAAAGATTCTCTTCAAACATCTGCCCACCTAGTCTAAACAGAAAGGAACACATTCTGCTACAAAGAAAGGTAAGACAGCAAACTCCAGGGAAAGACTGTTAAAGACAAACCTAAGTGTGGCCTGAACAGCATCTTTATGTATAGCACAGGCTACATTTTGCCCTGGTAGGTTCCTCGCTAATTCAAAACAATCTTTCTGACCTAGAGTCTGGGAAGCCACTAACCCAGAATACATGAAAATAATTATTAATTTTGGCTCAGAACCTTAAATAAAACAAAACTGTGTTGCCCTTTAGTTATAGCTGTTGATAAAGCAGAGTCTTCCTTAACACAGGTTGAGTCAGTTCTTTCAGTTCTTAGAAGGCTGTTGTGACAGCAGCCAGGAGCCCCAAATTAGCCTTAGACCCCTTTGTGCCAGGTGCTGCAGGAAACCACCTCCAACTCAACTTGGAATCCCAGCCCCAGCAGTGGCCCCTTCGGAAGGACCTTCCCTAGCTAATCCCCCCCCAAATCAGCAGTTGACTTCCCAGCACAGACTTGGCTGCAGGAGCTGGAGGCCTACGGAAATCGAAGGGTTTATCAGTAATTTTATCTCTAGGATTTAAAGTAAGAGAAGACCCTGAATGACTCTGCCCAGCTGTAGAATTCTGTTAGGGTATTTTACTGAGCAATTATATCGAATCAAATCATGCCTATTTTTAACACTAAAACACAAAGAATTAAAGCATTAAATCCCCACAACAAACAGCACATCTCCTCAGCTGTAGGCCATCAAAGTTGCAGGCGGACCTGCAGCTCCACATACATTGGGAGCATTATCCTGAAGCCGGGATAGGTTTGCACATACAGATGGAAGTAGATCAATGGTATCTCAGGTTGAGAAAGGAAGTATGGTCATAACAAAATAAAAAAAACAACGTCCTTTACTCCTGGACAGTCTTTTGCTGTCCACGTCTTGCCTGTAGTAAACTAACTAAAAGAGTCACGCATTTATAGAATGGGGTTTTATCTGCCTATTTTGATGACGATTATCACTGTTGGATTTTTTCACGTTTAAAACCCAAAGTAATCTTGTTTTTAAAAGCTAACAGAAAAGTAACGGCAAACTATTAGAAAGAACTACATTGATGGCTGCTACCTTCAATTCTTCTTCCAATATTGTTAACTATCAGTCCAACTATCTTTCTCTCTCATGCTTTCCACCCCATCAAATTACAGCTTTCTCCAACTCCTTCCAGTTCGATCACAAAATTGCTGCTTCACACAAGGCACGTACGTACAAATTAGAAACGGGAGATGCCAAAGCATTTCAGGAGAGCTCTTCCTTGTGGGTATCCCTCCCGCGTGAGGCAGAGATGACACAGGCTCTCTGCCGACCACCATTTAACCGTGGTGCCCCAATGAAATACATACTCATGGCCTACGCCGTGGTTCAGCGTGCTCCACAGTATTTAATAAACTGAGCACTCCAACCGCCTTTTTAAAATTACGGAGGACATAATTAAGCTCCAGAAACAAGCAGACAACAGCAATTTTAACATAAACATCCTATTTATGTAGAGGACTCTTATTTCAACTTGACATTCACGCCCAAACTCTTACTTCTGGATTCTCGCACAGCTCTAGAAGCCTTCTTCCAATATTTCCTGGAGTTAGGCATTTAGTTTGCCCGCTATACGTTTTCATCTATTTCAGGCATTTTGACACGTAACTTTCCTTTTAATCAGTAGGAAAGACAGTCAGATCAGCCCACCGGTGGGACCTGACCTAACAAACCAGCAACACCGTCAGCGTGGATGGAGACATTTGGCCTTCCCAGCAGAAGGCCATGGAAAAACAGATCACGACGCGGGTCTATTTGGGCAAACCATCGACCCAATACATCCAGCCCCCAACGATAACCACGTACCGCTACCCAACGCGCAACACCGAGCCGGATCTCGCGGACGCTGAGTCCAGTTCTTGGACGATCCCTGGAAGTTCGGCTCGCCAGCGGGTCTTTGTACCACCGGGGGGGTTTCCATAAGTCAGGTAACGGCCTGACCCCGCCGCAGAGAGCCCAAGCGGGAGGGAGCAACCCCCGGGGGCCCCCCAGCGCCCCGCCGTTATTCCAGCCGCCCGATTCCGCCGACACCACTGTCGGGACGAGCCGGGGGCTCAGCACCCACCCGAACTTTCCTCGCAACACCGCGCCTCCAGCCCAGGGCCGACATTACCCTCGGCGCGGGGCTCGGGGCAAGGAGCAGCCCCCGGTGCGGCGGGGCGGAGGAGCGCGGCCGGGGCCGCGGCATCATCCGCTGCTCCCCGGCGACAACAAAGCTCGGCCCGGACGCTTCGGGGGCCAGAAAGTGACAGGCGGCCGCCCGGCGCCCCCTCCCCGCCGCCCGCGGCCCAGCGCGGCCGAGCGCCCCCCCCGTCCCCGTCCCCGCTCCGCGCCTCCCGCTCCCGCTCCCTCCCTGAGGTAAACAAGCGGC
>VZSF01006625.1:155926-180381 GCA_013398295.1 Chionis minor | reverse complement strand
GGGCGGGCATCCCGTCGCCTCATCCCGTCGCCTCATCCCGTCGGGGACGCAGCCGCTCCCCGGGGGGCTGGTTGGGGGGCGGGGGTGTAACGGCGGCTGAGGTGTGGGGAGGCCGCCGGCCGTCCCTGAGGCGCCGCGGGGCCGAGGCGGGAGCGGCGCCCTCGGGGCCCCCGGTGGCAGTGGACGGACGGACGGACGGAGGTTGGGTTGAAAGCGGGGGCTGCGGGCGGCACCTGACGGCTGCGGTGCTTCGGTGTAACTCGCTGAGCCCCGCGTGGAAAACGGGAGCGGGTGCTGCTGCTCCGGCCCCCTCCGGTGTAACTAACGGAACGGCTTCGGGTCAGCTCCGCCTTCCCCGTCACTTGCGCTCCTGCGCGGCCGCTCCCGCCGTGCCCGCTTCGTCCCTGCGTGTTTTCTGGCGCAGTCCCGTCCTGCGCGGGCAGCGCCGCTGTGCCGGGGGGCTGCGGGCTGCCGGCCCTGCTGCAGGAGGAGCGGGAAAGGGCTGTGTTAAAGCGGGCAAGCCCGGGAGGCGTTGTGTTAGCGGGTGGGAGGAGGAGTGGTGGTTCCTCAGGCGCCGTGGTTACTGTGCTGAGCCGCGCCGGTATAAACACCGCGTCGTGGTTTCACCCCAGCTGGCGGACGAGGCCCTCTAGCCCCTCGCGTGCTCATTCCCCTGCTTGGGATTGAGGACAGAATCGGAAAAGTAAAAGAGTGGGAAAAGTCGTAGGTTGAGATGGTTTAACAGGTAGAGCAAAAGCTGCGCACAAAAGCAAAGCAACGCCAGGAATTCATTATTCCCTGCTTCCCGTGGGCAGGCAGGTGTTCAGCTATCCCCAGGAGAGCAGGGCTCCAGGACGCCTAACGGTGACTTGGGAAGATCAACACTGTCACTTTGAATGTCCCCCCGGGTGTATGTGCTGAGCACGATGCCAGATGGTGCGGAACGTCTCTGGGGTTGGCTGTTCTGGCTGTGTCCCCCACCCGCCCCCCCAGCTCCCTGTGCCCCCCGCCTGCTCGCTGGTGGGGTGGTGTGAGGAGCAGGAAAGACCTTGAGAGCTTAGCAACCGTCAGAAACAGCAGTGCACTATGGAGGTCAATCTCTTCTCCCAAGGAACAAGCGA
Organism: Chionis minor; assembly: GCA_013398295.1. Classification (NCBI taxonomy): domain Eukaryota; kingdom Metazoa; phylum Chordata; class Aves; order Charadriiformes; family Chionidae; genus Chionis; species Chionis minor. The sequence continues at coordinate 179,260 of VZSF01006625.1, read as the reverse complement.
CAGGACGAGGAAATGGCCTCAAGTTGTGCCAGGGGAGGTTTAGATTGGACATTAGGAAAAACTTCTTTACCAAAAGGGTTCTCAGGCATTGGAAGAGGCTGCCCAGGGAGGTGGTGGAGTCGCCGTCCCTGGAGGTATTTAAAAGCCGGGCAGACGTGGTGCTGAGGGACATGGGTTAGGGGTGGTTTTGGCATAGGTTTATGGTTGGACTCGATGATCTTGAAGGTCTCTTCCAACCCAAGTCATTCTATGATTTTATCAAAAGTGTTTCTGATCTCAAATCCAAACGTAGCACTACACTAGCTGCTACTAAAAGATTGTCACAACTGCAACCATGACACATGGATAGCCAGTTATTCCTTAAAAAACCTTAATTGTCGCGATTTAATGTGTTGCTCTGTGCCTGTCACTTGTTCTAGCTGCAGAAACGTAAACGCGTGGTTTCAAACTATCTTAAAGGCAGTTCAATTAACAAATTACACTTGGTGGTCGGTCGGATGAGAAGGTGTTCAAATGTCACTTGTTAGTACAACTTACTTAAAGGGCATCGGGTTGGTTGTTCACAATGACGTATCTGAAGTGTAAGAGTGTGAGCTGTGCCACTCCTGGTTCGGTGCGAGATGGGCGTGTGTGCGGCTGCGCTGTCATAGCGGAGCTCAGCGTGTTGTTCACACACTTGTGAATGTCAGTGTTGCTGTTAACAACTTGCTAGAAAAACTTGGAAGAAAACTTGAAGAAAACTTTTCCTCTCAGTTGTACTGGGTACTGTTTGCATTGTGTTGAAAAGCATCTTAAAGCAAATGCTGTTCAGAAGTTGTATGTAAGCGTGGATTTCATCTAATCGGAAATGAATTAAAATTGCGTCAGGGTTTTTGTTTGTTTGGGTGGGGTTTTTTTGTAAGGTGAACTACCACATCTTTATCAGTTAATAAACGATGCTCATTACAACTTCAGTTCTTAGAAGTGGGCAACTGCTTTGTGTTTGCTCTACTAAATTTAGTTTACTAACATCTGAGTAGGGTTCCTGACTAACAATTATTTGGAAAACAGTAATTTAGTATAACTTTTATATTCTCTTTCTTACTTAAAGCTGAAGATTTCCGCAATGAGTAAACGAAAGTCAAAGGAGAGCAGTGGAGCAAATGGAGAGTGCGTTTCACAGGTTAGTAGCATCTTCATTAGCTAACTTTGGTTTTAATTTATGAAACTTTGCCATCCTCTGCCACCCATGCCATTCTGTAGTTTTTTACTAGACTAGCTAAAAAGGCATCTGCACATACTTCATGTAATTTCTAGGGGTGTAAATGGATTTTGTGTTTATTTTCTGTCTTTCAGCTTCTCGCCTGATGTTTGCTTGCTTCAAGTGTTATAGCAATGATCTACTTTTTGCAGTCTTAATAAAAATGGTAGACGGTCTTGTGCTTTTACAGCCTTTTGTGGCAACAGATTTGCATAAATCTATTTTTATCTAGTCAGATTCTTCTGGTTTGTAGGGCGAATCAGAATCTAGGTGACTTCTTTTTAACGGCCTAGGTTACACGGGACAGCAGCTGCCAAAACAGTTTTCAAGTTTATTTTTTTTAAAGATTTATTCTTCTGTTTTCTCAAAGTGGCTACATAAAAACTGTGATGCAGCTTCTAGCAAATAACTTCTGGTTCAGTGATTTATTATATTTTCATAGCTTTCATTCATTTACCTATAAAATGACTTTATAGGAGGAAAACCTTTTCACTTGTCAACGGACAATGCTGACCGTTCAGACACATTGCTCGTTAAAACAGAATAAATCTGGAAATTAAATCATTAAGACATTAGTATAAGAAAAAATAACTTCTCAGTCAGGTAGACAAGTATAGCTCATATTAAAAAAGAACTCCTTTCATAAAGAGGAATTATTAGCAAAATAGATTTCTGTTGTTTTTCTGTCTATTATTTAGACTTGCGGAGTAGTACTTCACAAAGATGCATCCACGTGTACTTATTTTTAAACCAAAATCACCAAGAGGTTATGGTGGTGAATCCATCATAAATTATAAATTACCTAAGTGCTAGAAGAAGATGTATTTTCATGATATTAAAAGCTCTTGGGAATGTACCCCAGGACAGGGACTGGTTGGCTAAAACAGGCAGGAATGAGTAACTACTACCTGAGGTGAGAGAAACGCAAAACATCTGCAGTACAGTATTGCCTCAGTGTTCGTTTGCCTGTGATGGAAGACTGCGCTTTTTCATGATTTCTTAGGATTCAGCAGAGATTAAAAAGGACTGAGTTAAGAGGTACAACTGAAGAATGCAGAGGAAGAAATCATTTTGGGGGAAAATGAGCCAACTCATGACAGAATGGAAGAGCAGTGGCACAGATGTGTGTGATCATGGTGTAGTTAGTTTTTAGGTCAAACGGACATTCGCTTGGACTGAAAGGCAAGGTGGTCAAATGTAATTTTAAAGAAAAATCGCTTGATTCACAGTTTGTGATTTAATCTCTGAAATTCTTGGACAATGAGAACTTAAATTGGACACCAAGTGTTACAGAAGGATGGAGCACACAGGTATTTGAGGATGGCTTAAATGAGGGACGGGGAGAAGTAGTAGTATAGAGTCCTGTAAATTCTTGAAAATTGGGATCGGCCAATTTGTGTGATGCTAGTCAAGCGGTAAGAAGAAATCTGCTATGATGCTGAAGGTTGGCTGTTTGGGAATTGAAGATACAATTTGAAGTAACAGTTCTTAACGTGGAAAACAGAACTGGGTGCAGATTGGTGTATCTAGAGATACAATGCAATGCATCCAAATTAATAGTTAAAATAACTGTATTCACTGTGCAGTTTGAAGGGCTTCAGGACTTCAGTGGTCAAAGTGGACAGACTTCATTCCATCCTTTGTAAGCAGTGTATTAGCATATCATATACTAGTATAATAGGACTGTATTAGTAGTAGTTCATACTACTTCCTGCCCCTCCCTCCTGACTTTTAGGAGCAATGTGTCTGAATTGAATCTTCAAAGAAACTATACATTTGGTACTTTCTAATGCTTGAAGGCGGTAGGCTGTAACCCCCTGAGGATTTGGGGGAATAACTGCGTTATCTTTTTATTTAAGCCACATGGTGAATGTTTTGTTGCCTGTACTACACAGTAAGTTAGAACGATGAATTAGATGAACTGCTGATGTAATTTTGGTGACAAGTATAACATCCCTTTGGGGGTGAAGGAAAGAAACCGTAGCAGAAGGGACCAAAGACACATGTTGCTATCATTGAATTGAATTTTCCTTTTCTGCTACGAAAGAGATTATTAAATATTCTGCCTGCTGCAACTTCATTCTTACTTTCAACACACCCATATCGTTGATGACAATTAAAATTTACGTAGAATCATAGAATTGTTTAGGTTGGAAGAGACGTTTGAGATCATCGAGTCCAACCATCAACCCAGCACTGCCCAACCCACCACTAACCCATGTCCCTCAGCACCGCATCTGCCTGGCTGGGAAATACCTCCAGGGATGGCGACTCCACCGGTTGCCTGGGCAGCCTGTTAATGTTATAGAGTATTTGTAACACCAGAGAAACCTGCATATTTTACTATTGTTTTATGGCAGTAGTTGCATTCTTGGTACATTCTTGTGTTAGCAGCACCAAGCGTTCTTTCTGTCTTGTGTTACATCTGCAGGTGCAAAAAATTTTACGTGAAAGATTCTGTCACCATTATGCTACTGGAAAACTGTTTGGGATTGAACGTCAGTACAGGTGAGTGAGACGACTCAAATACTAAGGATTTTCTACTTTAACCACAGTAGAAAAATAATCAGGTTTAGTCAGAACTTTCTGCTGCCTTTGTTTTTCTGAATTATACAGGCTTAAGTGACTTGCAGCGCAGTGCTTCTAAAAATTGTTTGCCTCAGATTTTTTTTTTAAAGAAAAAAATAATTACTGACATCTGTCCTTTCATGGTGGAGAATTGTAGAACTTTATGAATTAGTGATACTCCTGACTTCTGTGTGTTGTAATATTTTAAAATATTTTAAGAGATCTGATCACTCAGCCTTTAGTACTTTATTGTATTACATTTTTCGTGCCCCAGGTGTTGGCTCTGAGACGAAGTTGAAACGTATCAAGTTTTCTCTTATGTTCCAAAGACTCTTTGGCTTTTCCATAGTTTCAGTGAATGTTGCCCTGTTTGAAATTTTTAACCTGTTGCTGTTGTCGACACAGACATCTGCTGGAACTGCTGAAACGAACTACGGTTCATGGAGAAAGTAATTCTGCCCTCATCATTGGACCCCGCGGATCGGGAAAGACTGCGGTATAAATTTGTATTAATAGTTTATACAAGGTCAAATTAAGGACGAGGTAGATAACCTCACTGAAGTCCTGCGAGCTTTTGGAGCTGAAGTTTTATCTCTGCCTGCTTTTAAAGGGACAATTGACAACTGTTTACATAGAATTTCAAAAGATTCTAGGACTTCTTGTGACCCAATTCTGTTGAATAACAATGTGGAGAATTTGGTTTTCTAACAGTCTTCTGAAATTTTTCAAATGCTGAGTTCCTAGTGATTTTTGTAAAATAGAATAGCTTCATGTGCAGCTGATGAAAATGCGTCCCTGCCCATCCTCACAATGACTTGCAGGGGGATACACGTGGGTTTGGAATCCTTTGCGTGTCTTCGCCAGGTTTCATGACATTCTGCAGGTACCCGAAACATGTAAAATGGAAATAATTTTATCAGAACAAGTTGCGCTTGTCGTTCAGTGCTCTGAGTACATCATAGATTCCACCTTCTTTCAGCATTGCTCCTGTTACCATTCTGGGATGGCTCTTGCCACAGAGGAGTTAATCTTTGCAATTAAAAACATGTCGTGCGTACTCTTTAAAAGCTAGCCTCCTATTACTATTCGGCCTCTGCTGTAAAAATGACCAAAAAGGCATCCAAAAACTGTAAAAGGAGTAAATTAAGGGGTGGATTTCTACGTAGCTGTTTGTATGTGTAGAACGGTAAGGTATTTTAATCCTGTTCTGAACTGTCAGAGAATATTGTTACCTAAATTGCTGGGAGGTAGAATATTGTGTGGTAGTTTTATAGTAGTACTTGGTAGTTGATAATAAGTGTAGGTTTTGTATTTTAAAGGAATTCTTTTTATTTGAGGCATGTGAAGGGATGACATCTAACTTAAGTGTTACATACTTAAATATTTATGCAAACACTTAAGTCTTTTATGTGTACATAAGTATATTGTGATAAATAGGTTGGCTGTTACAGTGAAAAGTACGTAAGATTGAAAAATTACACAAATTGCTTTGGAACTCTTCCCAAATGCTAAAGCAAGTGGCCTTCAAGCTTTTTTAACATAGTTGAATAGAAATAAATTAATAGATGGTAAACATATCCATGATACAGCTGACACCAATCATTCTGCCAATTTGTTGATAGCTTTCTTGATTTGCATTTCAAAACCAGCCAATATCATTATCTTTTTCTGTCACCAGAACTCAAACTATTTTTGTTGTTTAATTAAAATTTAAATTTTCTTCTAAACCTTTTACATAAGGATAGTGAAGGATGAATATTTGGGATCCTTCCTGCCAAGATATAAGTAAGCAAATCATGTATGAGAAATGAATAATTTTTCTTTTTCTACATCAAGTGAAAAATTTTTAGTTCTCAAAAAAGGACTGCTGGAGACAAGAAAATTCTGTATGCGTGTATATACATGTATATATACATACACACAGAGCTGCAAATTACCAGCTGAGGAACCAAAAACAAAGCAGCAAGTGAACAAGAAGTTAACATTTCATCTACTAATACACATTCCTTATCACTTTTACCAAGAACAAGTTCTTGATGGACTGTAAATTTGGGACCCCTAAATTGCATAAGTGGTAGTTGATGTAATTATGTGCAATTTAATTCTCTCCTGCTTCCTAACTTCAAGAGGAAAAGATTTTTTTTTTTCTACTTCTCACGAAGCTGAATCCTATACTAACTCAAGAGACAAATTCTGTCGCATCTCAAACTCTTAAAGCTTTTTTTGGTTACGGCAAAAGCCCTAGATACTCCCCCAAAAAATTACTGCCTAAAATACTGGAGTTATTTTTATATTTCTTTCCCTAATAATTCAGCAGAATGAACAAAGGTAGTTGCTACAGTCATGATAGCGAGTGCGAAGTTGTCATTTTAGTATTTTAGTCTTGAAAATACCCAAACAATGTTACCTAATGGAACTGTACGGACTGTTTCCTATCTGATAATATCTATTTATACACCCTTTTATTGTTAATACATTAATCTTCTTGTAAAGAAATTATGTAATTTTTTTTCCTAGTTATTAAATCACGTCTTAAAAGAGCTCACGGAAATGAAACAAGTCAAAGAGAACCTCTTGGAAGTTCATCTGAATGGCAAGTAATGCAGCAGTAGTCAGTCGTTATGTTTTGGTCAGTCGTTATGTTTTAGTTGTTATATGTACTGAACGAAACTTTTGGTCTCGTAGTTATTATCTAGCCTTAATTACGGACATATTTGTGAGGTCTAAAACGCCTTATTTTGTATCGCTCTGTACAAAGAGAACCTCTTTGCTTCTCATGACTTTTCAAAATGTTAAAAATCGGTTCAGTTGTGAATGAATTGTTTTAAGTAACTTATTACATGTGTAAAATTACTGTCTAATATTAATTTTTGAAAAGGCTGGAAATGGAGAGTAGCTTCAGGATAAGTTTCTAGTGTAGACGTGGCCTCTTAGAGTGAAGGGCAACTGCCAGTTCTTCATGAAAAATCATTTTCTTTCAGGGCTTCTGCAGACTAATGATAAAGTGGCCCTGAAGGAGATCACCAGACAGTTGCACCTGGAAAACGTGGTTGGGGATAAAGTTTTTGTAAGTATCCACTTCATTAGACTCTTCGCTTACCTCCCTCAAAAATCCTTGCCTGGAAAACTAGCTTTATAGGATGCAGCTTGTTGGGACTGAATGGGCTTTGAGAGTTTATTAGCAAAATTGTGGCGGACTGGGCTCAGTCTTCTCAAGGCTTTTTCTTTGAAAATATTTAATGGTGGCCGTAGAGAACCGTGGCAGCACTTACCATTGAAGGCCCTGGTTTGCAAACACTTTGAGCGTGCCAACAGGTACTTGTTGTCTACACAACTGCTGGATGTTACATATTGCTAGTTGGGTGATATTAACGCATCCTGTTGCTTTTTCAAGAAACATAAGCTTTGCCTTGGAGAAGGAGGAAGAGTGGGAAGGGTCTCTTAGCGTTTACTTCAAGCTTCTAGACGAAACAAACATTAGGCATTCTGAAAAGACCTTGTTCAGAGGGGTAGAGTGTTTTGGAAATACTGGCTATAACGTTTCAAGACAAAGAGGAAGCAAGTTAACCAGCCAAAAAGCAGTACCTTTAGTGTATATGCAACCTTTTCTTGTTCGCAGGGAAATCTATCCAGGCTTCCTAGAGCTCTCATTTTTGCATAGGTTTTCTACGAAAATACTTGGCTTCTGTTGACCTTTTCCCACAGATAAGAAACTCATTTACATTTGTACTAAAGTCAGTAAGAGAGAGAGTAACTGAAGTGCTCCAGGTTAAATTTCACTCCTTTGAATGTGAAATCACTTGGGCTAGTGATCTGAGCTACCTTGGGTGTTGCCTGTTATTCGGTGGGTGTCCTTGAGAGGCCATTTTCTGGTACGCCAGGAGGTCCTTCTGGGAATCCTCTCCTTTGCTCTTAGGTAGGTGAGGCCTTCAGGATTGGTAGAGCTTACGTAGTTGTGGGTTGGGTGTAACACTGATCCGAGTGGCTAATGCAGAAATAGGAGAGGGCAGAAAGGTGAAAACTCAATAAATGACGTTTATTCATCAGTTGGAAAGCTAAAGAGATAAGTCATTACTACTTTAGTTAAGAGAAACCAGAGACCTAGGTTAGCAGCAGTGTGGAATACAAGATGAAGTGTAGATTATAGTTATTAGGCTTTACCTTTTGGAAATACTTGCTCCTTAGGCTGTGCTTTGGGTTCTTACTTAGCCCAAATGATTTTAGATACAGAGAATGGCAAACCCTTTCTGGTGGTGAGCTAAAATGTTCCCGAATAACAGCTGCAGTAACAAAAGCAAATCACAAGTATTTAACTTCAGCGTAGTTGTCTGAATGAGTTGTCTTTTCAACAGAGAACGGGAACAACCTTTCAAGGTCCATAGTTCCACTACCAAAAATGCTAGAGGCAAAACTGGACTTAAGTATGCTTAATTCCCCTGTGATTTTCCCCACTAAATTATAGTGGAGTACTGCTTTAAACTCTTAGCCAGCTAATCCCTTCAGTTGCACGTGGGCACAGAAACAGACCAGTTTTCAGGAATGTCCTTACTTGTGTCCATGGAAACTTTTCCTTTCCTTTCTTTGCTTCTGCAGCTCCGCTTCGGAGAGTAAATTGGCTCTTCTGCTGCCTTTGATAGGGCTTGTGGTCTTCAGTTATGGTTATTTCCCATCTCACAGCTTGTGTGCTTCGGAGTGTAAACGTGTGTGTAACTGCAGCAGGGTGGTCATAGCAATTCAGTGTTTCCTGTCATTAATGTTTGATGCTTTCATCTATCTAATAAGGTTGCACATTAAAACTGCATACTGATCATTCTCAGTGGAATGCGTTAGGTGGCAGTTTTTGCACGTGTGTGGATGGAAAACGAGTTTGCAATAGCTATTTAAGGAAAGATAAAGCTTCTTGTAAATTTAGCTTATGGTAGACATTCTTCCAATTACTAATTTTTGCCTGTCTGAGGCAATTAGTGTGGAGTTTCCTGACTGGAAGGAAGTGCAGTAGAGTTAACCATCAGTTTTCTTGTCCTGAAGAGGTTCTGATTATACAGCCTGGAGTAACACTGTAAATTTTTGAATGTGCACTGGCTTTGGAAGCAGGGGTTTAGAAGGAAATGGAGTTCGTTACATGCCTGGACTTGAGGCAGTTACACAATTCTGAGAATGCCATTGAAAATCTATTGTGAAACTTTTTTTTTTTTCTTCCCCTCTGTGTAGGGCAGTTTTGCTGAAAATCTTGCGTTCCTTCTTGAGGCTTTAAGGAAAGGTAAACACTAGTAGCCCCTGTTCTGAAACAGTGCCTGTGTGTGGTTGTCACCTGACCGAAAAGTTAGTGTATACGTCTTTCTTCATCTTCTTGTACAAGTGGCATGAACAAATTTAGCCCAAGGATGTTTCATGGCTACAAAATAATGTAAAAAATACATAATACTAAACAAATATATATGTAACATAACTGATGCTGTAAAGGCTTGCATGTGATGGTCAGCTATGAAGGACAGATTCTTTTATCTGGATTGAAGCTATTAAAAATGTGGGGGGGTTTTAAAAATTTGTGATAGAAGTCTGTCTTCCCTTGCAACCAGAAATGCTGCTTGGCAGAATACTGCAAAACCTAACATATTCTTCAGTGTATTTTTGGTTTTATTGTTGTAGCAGTACACGTGACAGGAAGACTCAGTGAAAAGCTAAAAGAAAATAGATAAAATGTGAAAGCTATCCAGATGGAAGCGTGATGATGGGGTGACTTTACTAACTTCTAACATTGCTGTCTCAGGAGATCGAACTAGCAGTTGTCCCATCTTGTTTGTACTGGATGAATTTGACTTGTTTGTTCATCACAAGAATCAGACGCTGCTCTATAACCTCTTTGATATATCCCAGTCAGCACAGACTCCAATAACAGTTATTGGACTTACGTGTAGACAGGTAAGAAATTGCGCTTTCTTCTTCAAAGGTTTTAGCTGTTTTAAAGAGACTTTTGTCTTAGTCGGAATGTTTTCTCTTCTCCTGGAACCAAACTTAATTTACTACGAGACTTTTCTTTCTCAACTATGTATTTTTCTGACTTTTGCATTGGGAAGGGCGCTGGAGGGAACAAAAAAAAAAAAAAAAATTTGCGCTGAGAGCAAACTTAGATGCACGAAAAACTGCAAAACCTTCAGTTTTACCGCTAGAGGAGCAGGTTTAATTTCTAAGGAGACACAAGGCTTTTGTCTCGTATTACCACAGAAGAACCACATTTATCCATGTGGCTGGTTTATATTATACTGTCGTTCAGTCTTTGGAGAGGCTCCTGGGCATTTCAGTTTCATGGTCAGTGGTTGGTAAGAACAGACTTGTATTAACCTGCAGTGTTTAAGCTGTTGTTCTGAGGACAAGGAATTTTTTTTGAAGCAAGCTCTTCACTTTTGCTATAAAATTAAGCATGCTTAAAATGGATTTGGGATCCGCGTTAAAGTTGCTGTGATTTTTACAATGACATTGTAGGGAACTGTGGACAGATTATGTGTATACCCTGAAACAATTACTTTCTAATGCTAAGGAAGCTGATACTTTATAAAAATTCTACTGTTTTCTCAATGAACTGGATTGGTGATGAAGATAACCAGGTTACGATAGGAAGAAGAATAATTAAAATCTTTCATCGAGGCCTGAATCTGGAGTTGATTTAGTTTAGGTGATATTTAGCTGGGAAAATTTTTGGAAGTTAATAGAATAGTTAATAGTTGATTTAGTAAATGACAGTCTTTTCTTTTGCTTCGTTACTGTCCTGACTCTGGTATCCTCATCACCTGTTATTGCTCTACTTTTGAATATAATTAAGTTAGAGTCTCCAGAAGATGTATCATGGTTGCGGTAATAGCTGTTACTTATCTTTTTGGTTTTTAAATCACTGGTCCCTGTTGCATGTGACTTCTAAATCAGAAGGGTCTTTATATTTTGCACCGTTTGCTCTCTTTTTACTGTTATCGTTCTCTTTTTGGTGAGGAATTTCCGTATTCTTAAAGCCTCTTTTTAGTGCAGGCAAAACCACTAAACCTAACACACAACAAATCCTTAAAGGAAGTGACCCATGCCAAATTCCTAGAATGTCCCAGTATAAGGTAGGGGAATAGTACCGTGTTCCTCCGAACAGACGAATCCCACAGCCTGTTTCTGATCCCAGTCTGTTGCAATGCGTTCGGAGAAGAGTAAGCTTTTCTCTATTACCTTCAACCAACAACTTGATGGCAGACTTGCTTAGTTCTGTGCGACAACCCTAGAAGATAAATATTGGCTCTTAAGTTTTTTTTGGGGTTTTTTAAGCTGGATTCTTTCCGTCTGACAAAAGGCACGGGGAAATGACAGCTGCCAACCTACGTATCGACTAAATAGACAACCTGTCTAGAGCCGTGATAGGCTGAAACATCTTGAATGCAGACTTAAGTAACTGAAATATTTACATAATCTATGGAGAAATTTTGCTCGGTATCCTAGCAACTAATTATCCTCTATGATGTAGTGCATCACGTGATTTGGGTAAATGGCTAGTTGTTAGGCATTTCGAGGCACACATCAATTATACTAATTAGCAAAGGTCTTGTTAGAACATTTTAAGCCTGAGAATTTAATAATTGGGTTTTTTAACATGATTTACTTTGGTGTTTTCTCTTGTAGCTTTTACTGTAGCAAAGAATGCACTAAATGCATCTGCTTTTTTAAATTATTATTTTTACTTTTTTTTTTTTTACAAGGATATCCTGGAGCTGTTGGAGAAGAGAGTGAAATCAAGGTTCTCTCACAGACAGATTTATTTGATGAATTCCTTTGATTTTAAACAATACATTAGGATATTCAAAGAACAGCTTTCTCTTCCTGCTGAATTTCCTGATGAGTCTTTTGCACAAAAATGGAATAATAATATTCAGGTATTTAAAGATCTTTATACTTAGTTTTAGTAAAACTTCTGAAGTAAGACCAGCTTAGAAGTGTAAAGCCTTTACCTGAGGTTAGCATTTCACTATTTCAAATTTCACTGTTATCAAATTTCACTGTTTGAGAGGGAATAAATTGAATTGTGATATACAATCTTTGCTTATCGAAGTCTGGAGATAAAACTAGAAAAAAGACGAGAAAGTTAAGGTTAGACGTGAAGAATTGTATTGTCAAGCATAAGCTGAGCTCTCTGAAAGATTGAGCTAACTGGCATTTTTTCAGGTGAGCACGACATGATTTGCTGAGGTGATTAAAATACTGCTTAATTTTTTTTTTTAGCATCTCTCAGAGGATAAAACTGTGAAAGACGTGCTGCAGAACCTTTTCCACTACACCAAAGATCTGCGCTCGCTTCATTTGCTGTTGGTTTGTATTTGGATATCTTCCTGATTTTACAGTAATCTGCAAACAACACTTGTGTTTTTCAAGCCAGTGATCTGAGCTTTACTTGAAACACCTTCATACTCAGCGGGCTTTTGGTAGTGATGGTTTCTTGCATGCTTTATCAGTCCATGCTTTATTAATGAATTTGAGTAGTTCCAATTGCTGTAGCAGTTACGTTGTGAGGGTGAACTGTTTAATGAAAATGGTGATGGGATTTTGGTATTTAAAATCACTTTTGCCAAGTCTTTCCATTTATAAAGCAAAACTGTAGGTGAAAGACTTTCAAAATATTCTTTCCTTTCTGAGATTCTTTTTGGTCGCTGGTGAATCCTCAAAACTGTATGGACTAAACCCTACTTTTTCTACTTTGAAGTCTGTTTTTGCAGCCAAGTACTCCTCCATCCCTCCTCTTTCACTATGTCTGTCGCTCTACTAAACCTGCTTCTCTTCATCAATGTCCATCTTCTTCAAAGGCGAATAAATCATTGCTGCATTCCTGCATCACCTTGCGTTCTCTGCTTTGTCCTGCTCTGGACGCTGCTAAGGTCTGTCTGTGTTCGTGGCCTGTTTCTTGAGCGACTCTCTGTGTGGGTACGTGCCCTTTCAACATACAAGCACGTGGTGCTGCATTCGGAATAACTTGCTTAGAGCTAAAATATTTGTTGTTTTCATCCCTCTTCCTGCTCCTCCTTCTTCCTAAACTAAATCGTAGTTGTTGTTGCTACGATGCTCCCGAGCACAGGTTGGTTGCGCTTATGGACTAGTTGTTCCCGGATGCCTCTTCAGTCAGAGAGTTCCCATGTATCTACGGTCTTGTTATTCATGCAGAGGAATGCTTTTGTTTTCTTTTATCACTTCCAATTTCTTCTTACACAGAGTGTCAGATAAAATCACTTTATGAACTGTATGATTAGGCACCACTTTGTTTTCCAGAGCTGATTTCGTATATGGAGCAATTCAGGTAGCCCAGAAGCTGTCCTGAATTTGTCTGGAACTGTGACACTAGTCCAGGAAATGCGATCTTAATCTTTTAATTCTTGAGGTGCTGGAAGCTTGAGGCTACTAATCCTTAGAAATACTGAGAGGTGAAGGTAATTGGCATCAAGGGCCTGAGGAAGCTTTCGGAATTTTACTTGGTAGAGTCAACCTTTCCCAGTTGAAGGGGAGAGAAGGAAGAGAATTAGCGGAGAGAAGGAAGGGCTCCTCCCTGTGGGGAGAAAAATGAGTCTGCTGCCTCCCCGTTAACTGTGAGAGAAGCCCTCTGGACTCAGTAAGCAGGAGTTAATGCTGCCAGGGAACTTCTGTCAGGACAAATAAGCCAAAGCTGAACACCTGGTCAGGCTCTCTTGGAAGGTCTCTTTTTTCCTTTTTATATTTTTTTATCTGCCTCCCTCACTCCTGTTTTTTAACGCAGTTAATATGAATGCAATAGCGTTCATTACAGAAGATAAGTAACGCTTATTTAACCGTCTTAAAATATCTGTGTGCTTCTGGCAGTGTGAAAAGCCCACTTAGACGTACCTGCTTATCTTGAGTCGTGCAAATACTCAGATTTTAACCTTCAGCTCTGTGGTGGGCTGTTCTTGGACTCTTTAGTGCTGACAGCTTTTCCCAACGCCGAGTTTATAGCCACTCTGGAAACTAGATCACAGACTTCCTGCTCTAGTTCTGAAACGCAGAGCATGATCAGAGCCCTCTTTTTTGGTAGTCCTCTGTTGACTTGCGTTCCTTGCAAGATCATGGATTATTCCTAGTTTAGCGGCACCCAATTCTGTCTCTGTGGCTTGAATGAATGCCAGAAAAAGAGCTGGTGGCTATCTGCGCAGCTCCAAGGTGTGCCAGAGCTGAGGCAGAACTTCCTAATTGTTTTCTTCAGCATGTCCTGAAGTTTAGAAAGGGGCTTCACTCTGTGAAGTCATCTTGCTTATAAAAGCACCTAATACAGATTCTAGCACTTCTGTAATTCTTTTGTATTAGCTGAAGCGGGGATTAATTGCCCTGCAGGATGAATTTCTCCTCGATTTTGAAAATCTGTAGGAGTCTGCCATTTGAGCTGGTGCAAGCTTTGTGGCGGGCGGCGTGGTGCTGAGGTTGCAGCTACTCTAGCTCATTACCTGCTTTTCGGTAGCAAGGACTTGATTTCAATGACCAGCTACTTTTAAATTATATCTGGTGCTCCGCCTCCCTGCGCGTGCTCAGTCTCTGGAGACTTAGTATCTGTTTCATGTTGGGGTACCCCCTGCAGAACCTTGAAAAGCTTGGAAGAACTGAAGAAATGAAGTTTTTTAGCAAAGTAAAAGAAGTAACTTTTTCTGTAAGTAGAAGGCTCGTAACTGAGCTGGTAGGATCTAGTTGTGCTGTTGGTAAATGCTGTTTCCCTGTGGTTTCTCTTGTGTGGGTGGCTCTGTGCAATCACCTGCTTGTATGGCTCTGAAGCCGGTAAAGCAGAGGATGCCTGGTGCTCCAGGCTCTCTTCCATGGACTTTCCTGTTCCTCACAAACCTGACTAGCCCTGAAGCAGGGGGAGGGGGGTTGACTTACAAGAGAACACTCCTGTGTTTCCTCTACTTCTTTCCAGTTTGCATGTCTGTTAGTGACTCGGGGCTGTTGTGTCTTCACCCCTCCCCTTCTTCCGAATTCCCTTTGGACCTGCTGGAACGTGTCCAGAAGAGAGCCATGAGGATGGTCCGAGGGCTGGAGCACCTCTCCTATGAGGAGAGGCTGAAAGAGTTGGGGCTGTTCAGCCTCAAGAAGAGAAAGCTCCGGGGAGATCTTATTGCGGCCTTCCAGTACCCAAAGGGGGCTACAGGAGAGCAGGGGAAGGACTTTTTACTAGGGCATGTAGTGACAGGACGAGGGGGAATGGCTTTGAACTGGAAGAGGGCAGGTTTAGATTAAACATTAGGAAGAAATTTTTTCCTTTGAGGGTGGTGAGGCACTGGAACAGGTTGCCCAGAGAGGTTGTTGAGGCCCCATCCCTGGAGGTGTTTAAGGCCAGGCTGGATGTGGCCTTGGGCAACCAGGTCTAGTGGGAGGTGTCCCTGCCCATGGCAGGGGGGTTGGAACTCGATGGTCTGCAAGGTCCCTTCCAACCTATACCATTCTAGGATTCTGTTATTCGTGGTGTAAGACCCCATCCCGTAACCTTTGGCGGTGTGAATAATCACGCAGCTTTTTGAGCGGCTCAGTTGGCATCTATAAGGAGAGAAAGAGGACTGGAAAAGACTGGTGGCAGATAACATTTGATGTTCTTGGAGAAAGACCTCAGTGAAACAGGTGAAATAAATAGTTTTTCATTGCGCAGACCTGCAAAAGTCAGAGGGCGGCACTAAGAGGCATTTTTTCTGTTGATGACTATTAAATTTTAAGGTGTTAAAGCCCTGGGGAGCGAGTGCAGGTGCCTGCAGTGTGCCTGCTGCTGTATACAGGCTTGTGGATAATCCATAGCTTCGAAAGAGCGGTGTCAGAGGAGGTCAGGAAACTGTCTGTTAATTAACTTAACACTCGTTCAAAACTCACTTTCTGTAACAGGTAGTTGAAGACTGTTGAGAGATTCAAACTGCAACTAGGTGAGACTTTAGCCAATGTCCTGGCGGGGGTAACTCGTGTTCTGTAAACTCTGAGGCGCCTTCAGACGCTTTCTTAGCACTTCCAGTGCCACGAGCGTGCTGTAGCTCTTTGTACAAAGGTGTGTGTTTAAATTAATTGTAAGTCATTCTCACAGCAATCGCTGAAGTATGCTAATCCATTGAAATTAATATAAACAAGCTAATGAGTGTTTATCTCCTCCAGTGAGGAGGCTTTAAAGTTTTAAAGCCTGGAAAACCTTCCTGGCAAAATGTAGTTGTAGCTACCAGCTATTTACAAGGTTTTCGGTATGAGCCTGCTGCGTGTAGGGGTTATTCATTAATGTTTCCAGTAGGTGACTCCAGGGGAAATGTGTTCTTCTGCATTCCCATCTCCAAGTAGAAAGTATGTCTGGTAATTAGTAATTAAATGAAAAATGTCTTCTGCTTTATTTTTAGATGCTTGCTGTAAGTACCGTTACTGTGCGTCACCCGCTTATCGCTGCATCAGACCTTCAAGAAGCGAGCAAGCAGATTAGAATGGACTCAAAAGCAAACATCGTACACGGTAAAGCTCAGCTTTTTTCCCCAAAAAGCTTCTTAGGAGCATGGAACGTGTGAATTCCCTCCCTGAAATCCTTCTGATGTAAGGGACACGTGTAGCGCTGTGTCCCCTGTTGCTATGAGCTGCACAGGGAATCCCTCATCCCGTGGAGTCTGCGCCCTACTCCTTTGTGTTCGTACGTGTGCATGGATGTAACAACGCCGAATGAACCAGAAACCCAGTTGTGGGATAGTCGGGATAAATCCTGCTGGGATTTATCCTGTCAGCCCCAGGCAGCTCGTGCCGCGCTGCGGCGTCACCGGGGACGCAGCGGGAGCCTGGGCGCAGTGATGGAGGAGGGGACGATGCTGACCGTTTCCTGCCAGTGCCGGCAGCTGGGGGACGTTGCAGGAAACCCTCCGAGAGCTGCAGTAGTCTGTGCGTGGAGACGGACAAAATTCCATGTGTACTTGAATTCTGTACGCTCAGAACGACAGGGGACGTGTCTGCCTGCGCTTCTCTTAGCGCTGGACCGACTCCTGTGGTGTGTCTTGGCGTGCGCGTGGCCAGGGCTCCTCCCGTTCCACACCTCAGCGGATGGGATCTATTGAGCACTACACTTAGGTTTTCTCTGATAAGCATTGTGGAACCTGTGCGAAGGGTGAGAAGAAAGAAATGCCTCCTGGTGATGGTATGAAGCCCAAATATAGTTATGGAAGGAATTGCTTCCCTGATCAGGAGAAGTTCACTTGGCCCGGGGCTTCTTTACGGCTTCCAGATCTTACAGGCTTTGGTTTGGCTTGGCCGGGTGATTCTCAGAGTCCCCTTAGAACGGGAGAGCTAATTCCCTGCGCCGCTTCAGCTTGGAACAGGGAATAACCTCTTAAACTCTCCTTGCGTGACACCCTGTTCAGTAGCACGGAGATTATCTTGCTGCTGCTAAAAACTTGTCATGCCGTACCATCTGCAATGATGTTTTTTCTTTAAATTTAAATTTCTCAACATTCTTGCTTCAAATATCTGGAAAACAAATGTTTTCCTACCTAGCCTCTGCCATCCTGGAATTTTTTTTTTACATTATGAAGATACATAACACAAGTAAGTGAGGCCTACAGCATGTAAAAATAGAGGAAGAGAAATAGTATGTGAACTGCCTGCGTTCTTGATACACTTAAGAGAAATATTTAGAGCTCTTGTCTTTCCCTCTAGGTTTGTCTGTCCTGGAAATCTGCCTAATTATAGCTATGAAACACCTAAATGATGTCTATGAAGGAGAACCATTTAACTTCCAGATGGTGTACAATGGTGAGAGAAATGCAGGGACTTTACTAAATCACTTACTAAATCCCTAAATCACTTACTTTACCATGACTAACTTTTTCCCCCCCTGTTACTCATGCAGAATTCCAGAAGTTCATACAAAGGAAGGCGCATTGTATGTACAACTTTGAAAAGCCAGTTGTCATGAAGGTAAGCCTGAAATGTAAATTTTTTTTTCCACTGTGAAGTGTTTAGATGTTGGGTTTTTTCCCTAGTGCACAGTTTGAGTAGTAGAACCGTGACTTGAGGTGCTTCAGGGTGGGGAGAACGCGGAGCAGGCACCCACCCCCCGCCTTCCGTGGGGTGGGGAGCTCGAGGCTGGGCCACCGGGAAGAGTTTAGTCCCAGGGGAAGGACTCTCTTTCAGGTGAGCTTCACGGATTTAGGAGTGGGGTCCAGCAAGAATGATGGTGTCAGAGATGGCTTCTGAAAAGAGAGATGGGTGTCTCCGTGGAGGTGCCTTCAGCTGGCTCCTTCACTTCCGCTGTTCAGAAGCGACGTCTCCAAACTTGAAGTTCATCTTACCCCATCAAAAATCTGCTTTTCTTAATCCAAGTCCCAGTAGGTGTGACGGGTCTATGGCATCAACTCGTAGTCTCATACAGCTGGGTTTGCCTCAGTCAGCTACGGTCTGAAGTGCAAATTGAGCAAATAGGATTTTGGTTACAAACCTGATCCCCGTCGGCCTTCGGGGCTGTTGGGCTGTCGCTCAGCTACCGTCGTTTTGCCAGGCGCAATCCTGCTGCGTGCGGCGTCAGACGGGCTCCCGCAGGTGCTGCGCTTCCCGCTGGGGAGCTCGACCCAGGGACCTGCGGTCAAAGGCGTCCTCCCGCTCTTAAGCTGTGCAGCCCTGGCTTCTGCTCCAACATGTCTGTCTCGCAGGTCATTCCCAACGAGCAGCACAGCCCGGAATGATGCTCTCTTCCACTTCCTAATGAGGTTTTTGTTGTTGGTTGTAGGCATTTGAACATCTCCTCCAACTGGAGTTAGTGAAGCCAATCGAAAGGCCATCTGTGCGTGCGCAGCGAGAGTACCTCTTGATGAAACTGCTTCTGGACAATAACCAGATCATGGATGCTCTGCAAGCGTATCCCAACTGCCCCACCGACGTCAAGCAGTGGGCCGCGTCCTCGCTCAGCTGGCTGTGAGCGCTGGGCTGCCGGCAGCGTCGCTTTCTCCATTGGAACGTCGGGACTTAGCTGTGAACTCTGGAAGATGTGCAGGCCCTGCTGCGGGCAAACCTTACATTAATAAATTTTTGGAAGAAGGTTGCTTTGCTCATCAATTTGAGATTTTTTATTTTTTTTTTAAATTTGTGGGTTTTTTAAGGACAACTCTAACCTTGCTCTCTGCTCAACAGCCATAAACGTGACTAACTGACATGCTCAGGCAGTTCAGCTCAGCGCTCGCGTTTCTTCTTGCACACAACTTCTACTTCCCAGAAACCAAAGCTCTTCGGAGTTTCTCAATCCGGGATGGATTGCTTTGGCCACTGCCTCAGTGGGATGCCGCCACCACCCGCTCTGGGTCTCACGCTGCAAGATCCATCTCTTAACGCAGGTTAAAGCTCATGCTCAATGTACTTTTTCCTCAAATTCAACTTGACATAGAAAATTTACTTAATTAAATCTTTAATAATGACTAGCTTTACCTGGTAAGTGATAGGTCTGTGCCAAGCAGACCTTCTGGCTGCGTGATGTCCGGTTCCTGCCCCGGCAGAGGGCAGGGCAGCGTCTCCTGGTGCCGGGCAGCTCCCACACTCTGCCCTGGCCGGCTGGGAGCCGCGGTCATGGACTCTGCGGAGCAGGATGTCGGTTTGCCAGCTGTTGTGGGGACAGATGTATAGGGAGGTACGTAACGGCGTGTAGTGGAAGCAGGTCTGTGGCAGCGTAACCGGGGCTGCTGCGCTGGTGCCGGAGCGCTCAGGGGCGCTGGGTGACACCAGGTGCTGGAGGAGGGACCAGCTCCACGTCTGAGAACAGCTCTGCCTCTTCCCACCGCCAAGTCGCTCCCTTGGCTCCCACTCACCTCAAACCCTGGAGGCGTAATACGGATTTTTAGCAGGCGGGCGGGCAGCTTCAATCTGTCCAAAAGCTGAAGAAAGTCCAGTGATGATTGTTCATCTTTGGGCTCCCTTTGCTTTGGTTTGAGGCAAAGCCCTTCTTTTCTGTCAGAGGGTTATTTTCTTTCTTTTGCTCTCTTTGCTGTAAATCTCCTAAGGAGAATTGTCTCCACAAGGGCCCAGCCTGAGGAGCAGAGCATGCTGTGGAAAGCAGCGGAGTAAGTCACTTTATGATCTAGTTCCTGTAAGCCATGGCCTAGACAACCTCTGGGCTGCCCTCAGAGTGGAGCACTACTGCAAACTGTGCAAAAAAACAACTAAAAAATGTTGCCAGATTTTCTGCAGCAGTGCTTATGGGATGGGGCCTGACTGGAGGAGCGGCAGCTCAACAGCCGGCAGCACCTGCTGGATCTGGAATATCCACATGGAGCTCGATTAACACAATTAAAGCAGCAGCTCCCCCTGTCCCACCCTTGGGCCCCCACACGGACAGGGTGGTGGTGACTGAGAGGCTGCTGATCCTGGTGCCATGGAAAAGGGTTACTTCCCTTCCCGGCTGCAGTGCTGGAATATTGCAGCCTGTGGCAGCGCAGTAACGCAGCCTGGAAAACAATCCGCTTTTACCAGAACAGCGGTTACATCCCAGCTGCAGCTTGTACAGCTCGTATTGATGCAAGTTAACGCTTTTAGAAGGAAGAAAGGAAATGTCTCCGAATTTAAGATCAAGGACAAAAGCTCAGTGATCCTCCTTGACCCGAATTCCTGGTGGGAGCCCCCGCTGCTCTGGGCGGCAGGAGCCAGCACGCAGGACCCCGCATTCCTCACGCTCCATGGATCCTGCAGCCCAGGGCTCCGCTGCCTGCGCGGCTGTGGCAGAGCCAGGGCTCCGGCGGCCCTGGGGGGTTACCAAGGCGTCACCCTGGGCCGGAGCCTCCCCGCTCACCTGCTGGCTGGAAACTACAGAACTGGGAGATGTCCCCTCGTGACAGGGAGAGGAGAGTTTTCCATCAGAAAACCGGCCCCGCAGCTTGAGGATGGCTGGATCCGCAGGAATGGCCCCATCTCTCTCCTCCCACCCTGCTGCGACTTGACAAAAGGCATCTGCAAGTCAGAGTAGTCACATTTTTTATTTTAACTTTTCAGGGGAATAGGGGAGAAAGAGTATACATTTTTATTTGTACAATATTTAACAATCACTTTATTGGGGGGGAAGCGGGGGGGGTGGTTTGTTTTCAGTACTTGCAGAAAAAACAGCAAGTACCTTTTGACAGTAGTACAACAACCTGTGCCCAAAACACTGACAAATACAAAGAGTAAAGTTAAAATAATTGCTTACCAAAATCTTGAGAGGTAACGAATAGTATGTGGACTGAAACAGCGTTAAAAAAAAAGGAAAAAAAAAAAAAAAAAAGAGAAGTACTGCTGGTTGAGTATCTGAGGTAAATGATGTTCCATCAAGGATGCTACTTGAATCGTTTTGCCCATGAACGTCTATTGCAGCTTTCTGCATTTTGTACCAAGTGTTCCTGATAAAAGTGAATGTCTTAAAAAAGGTTAAAAAAAAGAGAAGCTGGAAAAAAAGAGCGAACTGGCAACCCTATTTATTCTGTCAAATGCTAATACGACCAGGAAATGTCTTATTACTGCCCGGTTACGTTTCAGTTAGCGTACCGAAAGGCGGTACGGGAAAGCTACACCCGCGCTGTGACTCTGGAACCGCAGGGAGGAAGCGGCGGCTCCCGCTCACGACCGACAGCGCCACTTCAACAGCTCCAACAGCTCCGAGGCCCCGTCTCTGCTCCGAGAGCGGCCGCACGGCCAGAGTCACGCCGGACGCGCTACAGAAACTGCTCACCCTCCAACACAAGGTAAAAAGCAAACAAAAAAACCCAAACCCCAACGCTTCTGGCCAGGCCGAGACGGGGCCCGCTGAGCCCCGGAGCTCGGACGTAGCGGGATGCCAGGGGACAACAGTCAGTGCCCGCTGGCGACTACTGCCCGTGTCACCGCTGGCACCCGTCTGGCAGGACCCTGCCCTCCCTCACCCTGCCAGGGTGCTGCGGGCACAGGTGCCCCCTCAACTCCCACGCTCAATGCTCCAGCAGCCACACAAAAACTCCACCTCGGGGTGCCCCACGCAACAGCGGTGCCAGAGCAGCTCCGGCGGCAAGGCCATTGTCACCAGCAAAGAAGCATTTGCGCTACCACCACCCTTTTCACAGTGACACCTTGTGCTGTCACAAGCCAGGGAATTCTCGCCCCGGGGGCCACCCAAAGGCAGTTGGAAAACACGCAGCCGTGGTCTCCCCGCTCTCCTGCCACGAGGCTGTACAAGTGCCCTGCATGTCCGCAGCGGGCAGCGGCCGAGCAGAGTCCCCCACCACCCCGCGAGGAGCCCCAGGAGCTGAAGTTCTAACAGGTAACACGCAGGCGCTGCACGTTTCACACGTGAGCAATTCCGGCGTCCCAGCTCGAGTAACGCGCTGCGAAACCATCTGCATTTCCCCGTTTGCTCGTCAAGGGCTTACGGCTCCTTGGGAGCCCCGAGCTCTTCCCTGAAGTACAGCTGGGTTCTTACGTGTTCAGAACTCTGCCGTGTGCATGAAGTCAAGGCCCTGGATTGAAACCGGAAGCAAAACGCAAGTGTCGACCAAAGAAATGGCCAAAGAGCAGATTTATTTCTTTCCTCCTTTTTCCAGCCGCACTGACCCCCATCCAGCTGCACCCTACAGCACTAAGGACCCTTCGGAGCAGGGTTCCTCAGGCACCACAGTAACCCAGAGAGGACACCAGCCAGAACCACCACCACCACCACGAGCGTGCCGATCTAGACCTTGCTTATCTCCGCTGCCTCTGGCTGTCCCCAGGGAGTCCCATCACCCAGGCCCAAACCAGCCTGTCTTCTGGCTCAGGGGAAGTTCACTGTGAGCTCCTCAGCACTACGTTAAAAGCTTCTTCTGGGAGAGGGTGAAGGTGGGGTGTGAAACCAAAGAAACCAGGAACAGGCTCCACAGCACACTACCAGCGAGCGTCCTGCTGTACCGAGAGGTCGAATAAAGCGTGTTTCACTGGGAAATTTGTGCAAAGGATCAAATAAACGCAGAGAAACAGCACTTCAGAGAAGCACTTTGGCACCGACCTACCAGTCGCTTCGTAATGCGAATGTAAGGCGTGACCCCCTAAAACTCGGGAAGCATGTTGGAGTTGTGAAAGCAATTTTTCCTCATTTTTTGTGAGTCTGTGCTACGGAGATTGGTATTCGTTACCTCTAACGAGTCATTGCATATTCGAGGTTGTAAGCGTAACTACATTATCATCCCTGAAATTTGTAAGCATTTACGATGGGAAATCTGTGGCTAGAATTCTGTGTAGGATTTCTGGGAGAAGGCTGCGCGTCGCAGACATTAATTAGTACTCCGGTAAGATGGCACCGCGCTTTAAGGAGAGCGAAGTCGTGAATCTCGAAGCAGAGGGTAAAGAATTGGGGGTAACTGAACTTCCTGAGGTGATCCTGAAACAGCGACACAGAGCCCACTGCATACTGCTTAGTGAAACAGAACAGGCGCTAGGCAGACCTCTTCACAAACATAAATAGGAAAAAGACTTTTTTTTTTTTTAAAAAAAAAGAACAGGAATTCAGAGCTTTCCAGTGTCAGAGCTCACAGAAAATTTAAAAAAAA